>JAPMOQ010012711.1:138502-152339 GCA_026543055.1 Argiope trifasciata
ATATAGGTTTTTGATGAAATTACAGTTGATCGTCAATGCATAGTGCACTGAATCTGTCTTAAGTCATATTACTGACATCCGACCAGCCCGAAGGTACATGGATTAACCCCGCAAGACTGAATGACCGGACCGGCGCAACAGAAATACTGGCGGGAACTGTAGTTGAATCCTAATGCCCATACTCGGACAAGGTACAATCCTCCCCGTAGGGAGTACGTCCAGTCATAGATGAGAGAGTCAGTGCCCCCACCTATAATTGTACTCTCTAGATTGACAAGATCTAATCATCATACCAGAAGCCATACCATCTCTGACCATAACCACCATACCATACCATCACCACACCATAAAACTTCGCATAAAATGCGCTGTACTATTAAAAAATATGATAAATAAAAAAACTGATCTATTATATACTGATATTATATAACAGATTCTCGTTTAATTGAAAGTATTTTAATTGTCAAAATATTCTACCTGCGCATTGAAGAATTTTTAAAGTTTATATCTCTCTAAGCCCGAAAATATGTTTCGGAATGATATATTCTAAAATAAACAATAATAAATTTACACCATTACATATGCTTACAAGTTTAATAGTGTTATTGTTCACAAAATAATAATTTATCTATAATTACATTATGCGATCAAAATATCCAGATGTTCCAAACTTTTTCCAAATATCTCCAGGAAAGTAGGATGAATTCTCTTTAAACTTCAAGCTTGTAAAATGTGTATTTCAACTCAACAGTTTACATTGATGATCGGTTAAGGGGCCATTGGGGGGGGGGGGCAAATAGAATTTTGAAGGAAAAATATATTTTGATTGCCCCGGTTTCACAGAAAATACATAATGATTTTAACTGTAAACAATGTTTTTTTCATTGTGAACAAACATGGAGTAGCACGCATTTCATATAGATAGAAGATATAGAAGTACAAAATCTCATGTTTTCCCACGTTATAAAAAGGCTGAGTTTTCAATTAAACTATAAGAATAGAATGTATAAATTATTACCCAAATGTATTTAATATGAATTATTACCCAAAGAAATTTTATTAAAATTCATTATAACTCCCTCTTTCTAAATTTTCAAGGAAATATGAAAATTTTTTGTCAGGTGTAGTAAATGTAATTAAGAACTATTTTTTCTACAGAAATTTTCCCGTTTCCTTAAATGCTCCCACTGCCAAATTTTCATATTAAAATCTGTAAATATATATTTTTTACGTGACCGAGGTTTCAAAGAACAGGTCATCTAGTTTTTTCGTAGATATTCGGAAAAAATAAATGCCAGTATACTTTTGATCAGAAAATATTTGAATGCCATAATCTAAATTTATTTAATGATACTAATTTTTTTTAATTGCATGACAGGCGAAAGATATTTCCAACCTGGATTTTATATCGGTTTTTAATTTTTTATCGAAAGTTGAAATTTACTTTTAGATACTGAATATTCAAAAGGATTGCGGTAATTTACATAACAAAAGTCACCTCTTAGAGGAAAAAGCTGCAGCAAGGTCAAACTGAATTACTTGGTGGAAAAATAGCCACCATTCTCATTTTTCTTTTCGGCATAATTGCTTTTAAAAGTAAGAAAGCGAACACGTCTTTTAAATTTTAGTATATTTATTACGACACAGAAAAAGAGCATTACTTTTTTAAGTTGAGGAAGTATGTCTTGATTTTTAAAATTTGTGCTAATCCTGGTTATTTAACAACTGAAGAGGGAACTGTACACGGCTTTATCGACAGTACGATATTAGTGCAAATATTTCACTTTTAGATTCAAAAATAATGATGAAGCGAAAAAAGGTTTATATTTATGTTCGATAATCATTTGCATTTTTTTCGAGTTTAATTTAGATAAATCAAAAAATATATTTTATAAAAGATAGATTTAAAAAAAGATTTCTAAAATCTAAAAATGGTCGATCTAAAAAGGAAGAAGAGAAAACAATGTCCTCTAAGTTCCTTCCAATTCATTGTTTTTCTAAAATGATTCCTATGAGTCTAATATTATATCAACATCCTATTATGATGATACAAGAGAGCACAATGAAACAGGTTCAATAATTTCCAATATTGATTAGATAGTAAAAAATTAGCACATCACTCTTCCTGCTTCTATGCCACTCTAGCATGAAGACATTTTCTTAAAAGACCACTGTTTCTTCATATATAACTTATCTCTAAAGAAATAGAAAATGATTAGAAATAGAAATGCTCATGATTTCTCAGCATCAACACTTTTAATTTTAAAAAATTCATATGTTTCCAAACAAAAAGATGCAAAAATTAAATAACCACGGCTTAACTTAGCTACATTAACGTAGCATTTAAAAGCAATGTTAGGACTATTTAGGAACAGATTTCGTAACTTTGAATTTTGGTCAAATGACGAGGACAACACCTGAATTGGCACCTCCTCTCCAAGATTCTACGCTACACCAGAGAGTAGACGGAAGGTTCCGAAGGATTTAACGAACGCCAAGCCCGCTTACATGGCGAATTTCAAAACCTTCGGCTCTGAACGGAGACTTTTCCACCAGTAAACAGCGGCCCCCAAATAAACATGGATAGAAATCTTTATCATGTTGTACATTCTCATGTTCATTGTTAAATTGTATTGTTGCTTAAGTAATATTAAAAATTTGTAATCTTAAATTCCTTTACAATTGATTGGTTGCAAAATTACATCTGATTCTTCTTATTGTTTTATGAAAATTAATTCATTATTTTTAATTACTTATCTATACTTATAATAAAGCTCAATGTGTGTGTGTGTGTGTGTGTGTGCGTGCGTGTGTGTGTGTGTTGGCGCTCTACAGGCCAGACCGTTGGACCTACAGCTACCAAATTTGGTACATGCATACCTTGGACGTCCGGAATGTGCACCTCGGAGCCCTTTTTTCGAATTTTTAATTAGAATCTGAATTAATTAAAATTTAAGCGAAATTTCGCCGTTTTTCCGCTATAACTTCCGAAAATATGATCACATAAACATGATTTTTACATCAATTTAAAGATTAAAAAATTAGCCTTCTAATGGTATCAGTGTTTTAATATGTAACTTAAGCTTCTATTTTTAACGAATTTTTAAAGAAATAGTTTAACGTTTTTTTTTATCACGTGACTGGATAAAAATGAAAGAAATCAATGACGGAAGTTCAAAAAAAAAAAAACTATCATCGTAAATCAAATCTAAAGAAATACAACTTTTAGCACGTGACTGGATAAAATAAAAGAAATATAAAATGTGATATTTTCTTTAAAAAATAAATGCAAAGCAAAGGTTTCTATAATTGTTTGCAATATCTATATCATTAATTCAATAAATCTTCTTCATTTACGGTAAACCTGATTAAATTTAGACAGGATATGCATTGAAATCCAGACTTATTGGCATATTTATGTAATCTTTTGCAATATCTGTATCATTAAATCAATACTTTTTCCCTTTCTCGCTTTCTTTAAAAAATATTTAATGTTTTGGCAACGTCAACGAAAAAAACATTTTTAATATTTTGGAAACATAACTGATAGTTGAAACTGACTGATTTATAAAATTAAAGAATATTATTAGGAAAAGGTGTACTTTTAGAACTTTCCGTCCATCATCTTAAAGAAAATATTAATTTCAGGCCAATCAATGCCCGGAATTACTTCAAGGCTAATGAATATGTGATTTAATTGAAAATTTTAGAACGCTTTACTCATGGCGAACCAGCTGGTCGCCAAAGGCGGCTAGTGTTTAATATAGCTGATGAAAAATTAATTTTCCTAAAGGAATGATTATATTTCCCTGAGATAGAATTAGAGCTTAAATTAAATATGATTTTCAATATTGTTTTAAGGTAAATGTGATTTCATTTCAGACTCTAATAGTATCAATAATAAAGCATTAAAAAAAGAAAATTACAACGAAACATTTATAAATAATTTAAAATAAAAATCATAAATAATTTAAATTAACAATAGTAAACTATTTACAGCCGAAAAATAACACATTCAACTTTACTTCAAAAACAATTAAAATATTCTTCCATATATTAATTACGTTAATTAAATTTGAATTTGAGTTAGGATAATTACTTAAAACCCTATTATAAACACTGAGCTTATAATTTTAGTTAAGAGACACATTGAAATTTCAAACAATTTGTCCTCATAACAGCAAATGTTTTTCAATATTTAATTCTATGTTCCAAATTTCTTTCAATAACTTATTTATGTTTACTAGCTATTTAGAGTCTCCCCTATCATAGATTATTATACACGTAATATCTGCCAATTTTCAACATAAAATAATTTAATATTTAAATTATAGAAATTTTTTGCTGTTAGTTTCTTTTTATAGTTTGCTGATGTGATCCAAAAGAACATTATAGAATGCTTCACTCAAACGTAACAATTTATCATTAAATAAATTAGTTTTTTAGAAAAGGATTACAATAGCAAAAGAGATTCAACTCGAGTTACCGGATAAAATAATTTTCACGAACAAAATTAATGAGCGAAGCAATTAAGGCCTAATATGATATCAGTGCAAAAAATTTGCTGGAACACGATAAATAAGCAATTGCCCTCCCCCCCCCAAATTATATTGTTTACATAAGGCAGTAAGAATCCTGAAATGACACAAGTAATAAGGCTATAATCCCCTGGTTGCCACAAAGCAGCGACTAAAAGTTCTCTAAATTAACATTCCTGTATTCCGAAATGCACAGAGGAAGCACCACATGCTGGAGTGAAAAAAAAATGCACGCACACACACAAAGAGTCCGTTTTTGCAACTTAAGAAATATCAAAGTACTTGAGAGATTGCAGAAAGATGAGCAGACGTTTTTTGTTGGCGAAAACATGGGATAAGAGAACATCGTAGTAAATATCGGGATCATCTATTTGTAGCTTGTTCCATAACACCGTTCTGTACGTTGAATATTTTTGACATTTGAGAAGTAAATGAGAAATATCGTTCATCTCTCCACATTTGCTGCACAAAGGGTTATCTGTAAGATTGTATTTATGAAGAAGTCCTGGAGTGATGATGGTTTTGCTGATTAAACGGGCAATGATTTTATCTTGTATTTTGTTCCCTGTCCATTTTGAGATGGATATAATGTCGGGAAATTCACCCAATAATGGTTGATATTTACTTTTTAGGTAGTTTTCGTATGCACTTTGTCTGGAGATTTTTTTCATTGTAGAAAAAATATCTTCAGGAGAAATCCATTCTAGAAATGGTGTAAATGCCGAGACCTTCTTCGTCAGATAATCAGCATCTTCGTTAAAAGAAATTCCGGAATGTCCAGGAACCCACAAAAGAACAATTTCTTGATTTAGTTTTTTCCTGATATAAATTTTTGAGGCGAGTCTTTGGATGACCTTAGGAGAGTGAAAAGTAACATTTTTAAGTGCTGACAGAACTGAATAGCTATCCGAAATAATAAGATTGTGCTTTTCTGGGATTGAAAGATCGTCCACCGCTTGGCAGATTGCCAAAGTTTCGGCAGTGAATACTGAATGTAATGTATGAATTCTGTAAATAAATTTTTGAATACTAGAGACACCTGCAATTGAGGTGGAATTTTCAGATTTCGAGCCATCTGTAGCTATAATAAAATGATTTTTAAAGTGATTCTGTAAACACTCATTGAAATCTGCAGTAATAATCGGGATTGGTAAACCTTTGTTCTGGAACCTGAATTCATTAAAAAAAATATTGCATAAATTTGGGTTATATTGTAGATGGAGTGACATAGTAATTATATGATCCGGTACGCAATCAAGTTGTTGGAAAGTGTTATTAATGATTTCTTTATCTATGTCGTTCAAAAAACGATCCATCTCATTGTGATTATCAACCAAAGGTGAAAAGGACAGGTTGGACATTTGTTTTATAAAAAAAATTATTGCTAGACGTTTGATCTTGTCTGAAAGTATTTCTTGGCCAGCTAATTTTAATAAGATGATGTTGGGGGTCCAAATTGGTACTCCGAGAGCTACTCTGAGTGCCATAGTTTGTATAGTGTTACAAGATTTGAATTGTGTTTTGGAAAATTTATTAATTACGGGGCAACTATACAAGAATATGCTAAGTATACTGTTAGCGATTGTAATTAGGTGTTTCGTTCTTGCACCGTTTCTTTTGGAACCTAGTATTTTGAGACCGAAAATTTTTTTAAGAGCCTTGGTTCTTAAATTTTGTAATATTCTGTTATTTTGTTTAATTCTTGAAAACTGGATTCCTAAATATTTAATCGTTTCCCTCCTTGTTAGGGGAATACCAGCATATTTTATACAGGGAAGGGAGTTTATTTTTTTTTAGATAAATCTATTATAGCACTTTTTTCTGAACTAATGGATAGTTTCCAGTAATTGCACCATGTATATATGTTTTCCATTGTATTTTGTAACTTCGTTTTAATATAATTTATCGAGTCATGAGAGCAGTATACGAAAATGTCATCAGCAAAAATCGAACAATCGACGTTTGAATCCAAGGTCTCGAAAAAATCATTCATGAATATTGCGAACAAAATTGGTGAGATGACGCTCCCCTGAGCCAGTCCTTTATAAAGAAATTTTACTTCGGAATAAACATTTCGCCATTTAATTTGGAATGTCCGCTCTTGAAGGAAACTATGCATCCATTTAGCGATGTTTCCTGTAATGCCAAGTTGGATACATTTGTACATTAAATCGTCAATGTGATCTGAATCATATGCACTTTTTATGTCTAAACTTATGCCAATGAATTTTTTTTTTTGTTTATGAGCTTCTGTATTTTTTATAGTTGATCCAATCAGATGTCGAAATATTGCGTCTTGCTTTTTTCCAATAAGTGATATTTCAAAACTGTTTACTATCAAGTAACGTTAGCGAGAGAAACATGATCAACTCCATTTGCAGTTATCAGAAGGCGTGCTACTATATTAGGGCGGGAATCTTGATAAATGTTGGCCATTCATTGGTTAAAAATGGCTTGAGAAGTTAACAATGGTTAATTGCCAAACAGAATTATGGTTGATTACCAAACAGAAAACCGCAATAACACAGAGATATGGAAAACCCTATAATTTATATTTCAATATTTCATTTTACGAGTGCATTGTTAAGTTTCAAGTTTTTTTAAAAAATTACATAAGTATTATAACGTACTAAAACATTCTCGTTAAAAAAGAAAATAATTGAAGGATTTTCTGCAAAAATGAGGTAGCTTCAAGTTTGCAGAAAACCTGCGATAGCTCCAGGAGCTATCTCTATAAAGCAATAAATTAAGGAGACAAACAGCTCCATCACTTGAGTTCACTCTAGATTGGTGCTATGTCTCTCTAGCACTAAACGAACTAGTTTTTATTTTACAGCATGACAGTACAAGTAACTCCAAATTCCCGTAATTGAAGCTACATCCTTTTTGCAAAAAAACTTGTATTTTCTCCAACTGAATAATATACATCAGGATGTTTAAATTTTCCTTCCAAAACTAATATTTCATTTTCAAAAATAAATCGTGACCAAAATTAAAGTGCACATTTTTTTCAACATTTAATTATGATCATTCTAATTAAATTGTAGAAGGAACATGAAGAATGGTCACTCTCTACTCTTTTATTTCGTCCTCAGGTTCGAAAACAGAAATACTTTTGTATAAATTTGTTATGATTAGAAATGAAGCAGAGGAAAAAGTTCCTTTTCACTCACAGAAAATTGTTAGTGTTGCACTGAACCTTGAGGAAAATTTTATGCACAAATTCAGAAATGATTCCTGTGTAGATTTATGAGCACTATGATTCTCATTTTTTTAATTGAGCAGAGATAACAAAAGCTTTTTTCTCAATAAAAGAAGTTTTACTAAGAGAAGTGTTCCGAAAGAGCCAGCGTGTAGTGATGCCAAACACTGTTTTAATTCGCTTTTTCTTGATTAAATTTGGTGGAAAATGACAAAGAGAAATAAAGAAATAATTAATACTAAATTTAGAAAATCAATTTAATATTATTGTACATAAAATAAATTGATTTTAAAAAAATTAAATTTATCGTTTTGACGATTGTTATTTGATAGTGAAGAAAAAACTTGAGAAAAAGCACACGGAAAATTTCAAGAATAACGTAATTTCATCTTATTCTTGATTCGAATCTCAACAGTTTCGCAATTGCTTAGTTCACTCATAATATAATCAAAGCAGTTTTTTTTTCTTCCGTAGGCAGCTGCCTACGGAATCTGGTATTTTTCTGTGTTCTTCTGGGTAATATAGTTTTATAATTTCTTTATATTTACAAGAACCATGTTCTCAAGCATATTCAAATTAGAACTAAGTATAGTTAAAATTTTAAAATGTCATTTTTAGTGCTTTCAAGTTTTCGAATTTCTTGCAGATCTTTGAGATTTAAGGTGGCACCCGACAAATTTCATATTACGTATGGAAAATACGCTAAAACAGTGTTATATATGTGTGTGTGTGAGAGAGAGGGGGATGGGGCATTATTTTTTTAAAGCAGAGGTCTGTTTCGAAGAATAGAGACTCAATTTTTTTCATTTTATCTCCATTTTTGGATGCAAAATCAGCAGGGACAAGAAATGCCCACTCACAGCACGTTACAAGAGCAGAAAAGGAAAAAGAACGCGAAATTAATTCTCCCTGGTCAAATTATATACGTATACCATGAAATTTTGATATGGAAAATATTTTTTAACAGTACTTATACACAATGAGAATTAGATAGCGATTTCTCCACATCCGCCTATTTAGACATGGGAAAAACAGGGATCTTTTAGAAGAATTTGCTTGGTTGTCAATTTTTTATCCCTTCGCTCAGAGCTTGGGAGCTGCCAACAAAAGCATTTTTACAAAGTTTCAGTTGAATTCAGCTTCAGCGAATGGAATCACGAAATAAGAATATTTTAGAATGACTTTGATATGGGCTAAATTAAGAATAAATTTTAGAAATTAATTAAATTTTAATTAGATTTTAAAATATCATTATACACATATATATGTATACACACACACGACATATTGAAATTACTCTTGAAAGTGATTCTTAATGAAAAGTTTTCTTTGAATTTGCTATACATTTGTTTTGTTTTAAAATACTGATATTAATTTTTTAAAATAATTTTTTAAAAAATCTAAAATTGGAAGTTTGCAGAAAAAAAAGGAGGAAAGGCGAACTTCGCATTTCCTAAAGAAACGTACAGTGCTTACGTCGGTTCTGAATGTAACGATGGAAGTTTAAATGACTACTTCTATATTAAGAGCATTAGGAAATTATCAGATTCGAAAAATAGAAAAATAAATTATTGTAGCAGTCAAAATGTTTCAACGATATTCGAGTCGGGTAATGAGACGTATTTTGCAATTCAGTTAAATATGTGTTATGTAGGAATACATACCTAAAATTTTTTTAGAAATAACGTTTTCTTTTTTAATTTTTAATTTTAGGGGAATTTATTCTAAAAAGAATCAGAAAATGTTACGGTCGTTTTTTTTTTTTTTTTTTTTTTTTTATCAATTTGAATTTGCTGAACACAAAATAAATTTTATTTCAAAAAATATTAGTTTATAGTTTTAAATGATTTCTGTACGGCTCATTCGGGAAAAAATTAGTCCAAAGTACAGTTATTTAGAGTTTGTGTTCAAACATAATAATATGAATACTATGCTTAATGGAATTATTTTAAATTTCAAAGAAAGTTGTAACTTAAAAATAATGTTTCCTGCATCATTATTTATCGTTTGTTTGCTGGAAGGCAATTTTACAAACTTCCTCAAAATTCTTCGTTCACATTACAAACTTCTTAATTACATGACAAATTCACTAATATCTTTGCACAAATCTTAGACAATTGAATGCTATTAAGAATGAATTCTATAGACGTATAAAAGTTCTACTACATTATTGAAAACTAATTTTATATGGGAAAAAAAGCATTTTGAAGTTTGACAGACATTTCTTTCTGCTTATTTTTTTCTAATTAACCAGACGGGTTGGACCTGTTATTTTTTTAATTTTAAAATTAATTTATAGTTTTTATCTGTATACACTTAAAACGAGGACTTTCTTTTGTATTATGATTATGTGTTTGGAAAGGAATAGCTTTTTTTTTTTCTGCAAAATAGTCCCAACGAATCTGACTGAACGAAAATGAATCCCGAAAAATCTGACCCAACGAAATTGATTTGAAAACAAATAAATCATAGTCTCGCCTTTTTCTCTATGAAATCTTTCTTTAGAATATATGACGAACAACTTTTTTTTATTTGGAATGCTATGCTAACACAAAATAATGATTCCATTTTTTAAACTTGATATTTTCTACAAACTTCGGATAATAAAAATCCATCCAATAGAATTTGTGGTTATTCTGGACATAGCATATATCTCTATACATACACTCATAAATCACAAATATTGAGTTGAACCTTGACCTTTTATTTTTCCTAAAAGGACCATTAAACAGCATTTCTTTCTTTACTAAGCAAATATTAGAAAAGTATAAGTAAACTCTTCAAACATTGACATAACTGATTGTTGCTATTTGGCGATAGGTAGGATCGAACCTGGGACCTTACGGATGTTAGCCAGATGACATGACCACAAGACTAAAAAGTAATCACTCAGTCTTGAGTATGTTATCTGGCTTATCTGGCTCCCTCTCCAGTGAGAGGTGAGACGAACGATATTTTTGTTTCTGTTTAGTAGTGATCTTTTTGGCTGTTGAATTTTTAATGCGTCTTACCCATTTTTCTTTTTGGCTGATTATTTATCAGCTTTTATTTTTACTCTTTATTTATTGGCTGATTATTTATCGCCATTTTATTTTGCTGATTATATATCAGTCTTTTTTTTATTTCCTGATTATTTATCAGGTTTATTATTATTATTTTGCTGATTATTTATCAGTCTTTTTTTTTCCCGATTATTTATCAGGGTTTTTTTATCATTATTTTGCTGATTATTTATCAGCTTGATTCAATTTTGTTTGGCTGATTATTTATCGCCGTTTTATTTTAATACTTTTCGGGTAGAGGGCGCGACAACAGCTAAACGATGGTTGTGTTTTTTGTTTATTTTCATCGTCCTAGATCACCAATGTTGCTATTTGGTGATAAGTAGGATCGAACCTGGGACCTTACGGATGGTAGCCAGATGACATGACCACAAGACTAAAAGCGATCACTCAGTCTTGAGTATGTTATCTGGCTTATAAAGCTTCCACTACACTGATCTTCAAATCCTGTGACTTTAAATTGACCTGATAAATTTTAGTAATTTATTATTATTTTAATTTAAAGAGCCGGAAGAACTCGATTTTTACAAAATATTTACTTTCTGTCGTTGTTTTAAATCCACAAAATTCTATTAGCAAAGGGAAATAGATACCCAACATGGTCATTTACAATGGATGGTAACAATGGCTGTTACTATCCATTGTTTTAAGGTTACAATAATCCTACAACATCAAGAGAGATGTTACACTTGCTTCTGCCATGTTCAAAAAGATCAGCGAATTAAAAATTATTTGTAAACAAAAGCTTCCGAAACTTCTTGATGGCAGCTGAATCGTATGAGAGATAAAATAATTTACATCTTTACCTTTGAATTCATACTTGGAAAAACTGAATTTACAAATACATATGATTACCAGAACAATTTCTTACAATTCACTATTACTTGAATACTTATATTTTTTTAATTTGAGGGGAAAAATGACACTTCTTGACTTTATGGATATTTAATACTTGCAATCACGGTGCTCCTCCCTCACAAGACTGGAACCCTGGTCTCCCTTCTCTTGCTACATTTTTGCTCGTATTTACGATGATGGTGATTTTTAAATTTTAAACCTAGAAACCTTAATCTTTCATTGAAAATTTTTCAGTCTGTCACCATAGAATATGAAATTTTTTAACTATATTTTAAGATTAAGATATTCTGGAAAGATTTTCAATATTTTCATCAATTTCTGTTTCAAATGATATGTTTAGAAGAGGAGACTCCAAAATAAGAAGGTTTTCCATAACTCATTTTTTTTCTATTGATTCACATTTCTTGAATTTTATAGAAGTTCAGTACGTCGTTCTTAAATTCAGAAAATGCCCTTGGAAAGTTATATAAATTTAGTCGTTTTCATTCCATCTAGAAATATGCTAGTTTGATATTGCAAAACAGTCTAACCGATTATAATGTCTTTCAAATTCATTAAGAGGTTTGGAATAATTTTCTCAAAAGATCAATATTTTTAATGTAATTGATGGTTTTGGGTTCAACAACAACAACAACAAAAAAAAAACGCCTCATAATGCTTTTTCAGAATGGTAATTAGTAAAATGTTCATTAACTTGTTCAATTCGTAAAGAAAATGTCATAAAATAGGAATATTAATTTCCTACAGAAAAAAAATATAAAATTTTCATTTGTAAACAATCAATATCTTTCTGCACCATTCTTACACCACCAACTATTCTAAATGTCCATGAAATTATATGACAATTAGGATGATTTAGAGTCATCATATTCGAAAAATGTGGAGATTTCTATTGAAATATATTTATTTTTTTATATGAAGAATGAGGGAAAAAAATTACTTAAAACACATGAGGATAATATGCTGTTTTGGGTTCAAGATAAGCATAATGTAGTAGAATCTAATTGAAGAAATATTATTGGTATTTATTAACTCTCAGGACTTAACTTGACTCTGAGGGATTGGTGACTCGTTGGCGAAATTTTCGTTTTTTAAATAGCTTTAAGATTTATCTGAAGATTCTCATGAAACAAAAATTGTATATATTAAATGAATTTTTTTTGTTGTTGAAATGAAAACTACGATCATTGGGCTGTTCAGTCTTTAAAAGTACCAACTCAGAATCTTTACTTAATTATCACATTCAAATGACAACACCGACAAAATTCAATAAAGAAACATTACATTTTTAAACATTTGTTAGAACATGTTCTTACACAATATACATTATAAAAACAAACTACTACTGTTTCGCAAATGTCTAGAATTACTAGAATCTAAATTTTTAGACACCACTTTAGGAAATAATGTAATATTGTTAAAATCCTTATTTTTTGTATATGAGAATCAACTTCTGATTTCAACTCAGCAAAATGCCCACATAAGAGCAGATTACCCATGACTGTGTATTTCACTCCACAATAAAAAATTCTTTTGGTTTCATCATGTTTAAGACTTTAAATGAATCTTAAAAAATACCGATTTACAATCTCGGTTACGATTTAAAAAAATAAGCAATAAGGATAAAAATAATGAAATTTTCACTAAACGTTCCAAAAAGATTATTTCCATACGCAAGAGAGAAACATTTGTAAATAATATGAAAATACGTTCAATTGCAAAACTTTATACAAACAAAGCAGAAATGTTTTATTAGAAATATACATGGATGCATTGTTTCTTAAAACAATAAATTAATAGCGTCAATAAACAGAAAAATTATTTTTGTATGATAAATAATTCTGAATTCTAAAAATAAATCTGGATTCTGAAAAAGATAATAAAATAAATCTAAATAAAAATAATAAATAAATCTAAATAAAAATAAAAAAATAAATCTAAATAAAAATAAAAAATAAATCTAAATAAAAATAAAAAATAAATCTAAATAAAAATAAAAAATAAATCTAAATAAAAATAAAAAATAAATCTAAACTCTGATTCAAAAGTAAAATACAGCAGACGAAATCAGAAAGTTCACGTTCCGCATTTTAAAGCCCCACTATTCCGCTCTCTGATTGGTAGCACGTGATGTGATGTAAAGATGAAGGAAGTAGTGGGCGTTTGAAATCAATTCA
>JAPMOQ010012716.1:0-19635 GCA_026543055.1 Argiope trifasciata
TGTGCGTATATATAAATACATAGAATTGCCTAGAATCGTTTGTAATGTTGAAAAATTTCGCATCGATCCGGAATTCTAGCTTAAGTTTTAGCATCTAGCAACTGAAATACCTTTCTTTTTGCAAATATAAATAAAGCGTAAATAAGCATTAGTTATTGGATCATAAACTTCACATTTTATTTGCATTGCTTACTGGAATGGATTGAAGACCAATGTGTTGAGGTTTGCAATTTTACTAGGTTGATTCCTTATATTCACTTTCCATAAGACAGCTTGAAGTTATTTCCTTTAATTTCTTTCAGACCCCTGGTGGGAACATCATAATTGAGGACGAGTTACTTCCTGTATGTTGGTTGGTTCTCACCAACTCAGGGAGCTCATTAAAGGTAGGGGATTTGACTCCTCTCATCGGCGAAGGAACGTTCTCCCTAAGGGGAGGGTTGTACCGTGACGCGATGATGGCCCTTAGGACTCGACCACAATTGTCTGGTCATTCAGTATTTATTTCCGAGTGCCTTCGGGCAAAACATAGAATCAGTACTATGACTTTTTAAAAAAATATGGCTTTGTTTTATTTTGTATTTTTTAACACTTTTTTTCTGTTAATAAAACACTATTAATGTGTATTCGTTTTTATTTACTAATTTTAATTTGTTTATTGAAGTTTTTGGATTGAAAGAATTCCGGGTATTTATTGTGTAATATTGCTGCGTGTTTATACCTAAAGTACGCTATTGTTAATATTCTTTTTTATATATTTTCGTATTATATATTTTATATATTTCGTCGAATTACGTGACGTTGTGACAATATACATTGTTAATCAGTGACAGTCAAATCGGAACTATTATTAACAATACTGCTGATACATACGTTTTTGATAATTAATAATAACGTTTTTTAAATCCAATGCTTTTTCCTTCCTTTTCTTTAAACAGTCCCTCCCTACTTTGTAAGCTGCTATTGGCTACTATTATGGGTGGGTTGGGACCATATATCGTTTTTATTATTTTATTCCACTTGTTACACAACAAGTGGAATAATAATAAAACTGATAATAGTGTAATCAGATAGAAGTGGAAAGTTTCCTTTTATTTGTTTAATAATCTTCTGTAAAATTCTGTAATTTCTACATTCATGTGGCCATAAATAAATGATTTCCTTATTGAATTGGAATATTCTTTTTGTTAACATATTGATATATATGAACTGGTATGATGTTCCAGTATTATCGGACGAAGAATTTTTTTGTCATCACTTACTGTAAATAGCAAAATGTGATTAATTCAAAATGTTATGATTACCTGTGAATTGCTTCATAATTTACATGTGTTTATATTTCGGATTTTCTAACACAGCAAAAATTTCTAAATATTGAGCGGTTGACTTAGTTAGATAAACTTCAAATATACTTGAATTATCTGTTTATTCAATAAGCATGACACCTTATTAAGGAGATTCTATGACTCAATGAAATGTGTATAATGCCAACTTTTGCGTGGTAAAGATCAAAGAAAGAAAACTTTAATAACGACAAAAAGTAAGATAATTGTTTGATATGCTCTTTATAACTTGAATTTGAATTTCTAATTTTAAATATAAATATATTCATCTGGCTTCATCCGTTGAAAATTCCATTCTACTATATACGTGAGGATTTTTTTTAAATTCAGGCAGTGGTTGCTAAACATAATTTTTATTAAATAAAAGTGAATATAAATTTAATTTTAAATAATTTAATCACTTATGATTTTAAAGGTATTTTTAATTTTTCCATATAATACTTCATAGATTCTCTAATGCATAGAATATATATTAATACGGAATTTCATATTCCGAAGAACTAATTGAAAATTCTTATTGTTTATCACGAATTTCATGATTATTTTTGAAATTCGGGGATATTTTAATTACAAGAGTAAATTAAACATTTAAAGGTAACACTAAATAATTATCCCATAACAATTAAAGTATTGAAGGAGATTCTTGTTTAGAATTGTACTCGATATTATCACTTAGGTGCTTTAGAGTGGAACTCAGTGACACACTGTTATTAATGCTAATCCAATTTATTAACTCAACATTGTGACTGAGAGATCTTCGGGTTTCATACTAGCAGGAAAAGTTCCAGAATACCTTTCTGGAGATAGTAAGAAAAGGCAAGAACATTTATCTGGTAAGTTAAAGAAATGTCCAGAATCTTCTGAAACATGAAATAAAGGAGAAACAAAAATCAAGGGAATAAAAATTTACACAAATTGTGAATCGTATTATCGCTTGTGGCATACGAGCTTACTGACTCTAGATTACGAGACCACTGGGCTATGGAGAATCCACTGTGCCTTTTCAATGTGGCAATATTAATACTTCTTCAGATATGTGACAACGATTAAGACAAAACTATTCTTATCAATGTTGAAATTCACTAAATAATTCAATAATACACTTTGAATGATTTTGTTATTTGTCACGATATTCAAAAAATATTGTTTGCTAAATATAAAAAATACAATTCTGAAACAAATTATTTTTCTTGATAAGTATAAAAAACTGTATTTAAAGAGGATATTTTTTGTTGAACATAAGAAATACAAAATTTAAGCAAATTATTTTAGGCTAAGTATAAAATAAACAATATTTTTAACAGTATATTTCATAGGAGATTACTGCAACTATATTAAATATTGGCTTTCGTTTTGCTCCTTTTTTGTCTGAAAGTTCTAATAATAAATCTTTCTTTGAGAAATCTCAGTCAACTTTTTCATCTTCAAGCAATTCGTCTTACCTCTGTTGATCTCAGTAGATTCGAATAGAAAGGATTATGGTATTATGTGGTTTGGCAGATATTAGTAAGCCGTATCTCTACATCTATCTAATCTGATGCCAGCTGATAAGATTTGTGGTTGAATATCATCTTATTTCTTGAAGAAAAGGCTTCGCTTGAAATAAGGAGGAAACATTATCTTTTTACAGACATTTTATATTTTCTTTTTTTTATAGTTCGAAATAAGATTAATAAAATCAAACCACTAAAATATAAGATTTCGGATGAAATCTTGGAAGAATTTCTTGAAGAGAACGTTTGCTTTCACACACAAAAAATAATAAATGAAATATATATATTAAATATTTTTAATACTGGACATAAAATGTTTCGTAAATACAAAAATGTAAAATAAACATTAAAAAGCAGATTAAATACTGGTTTAACAGATATAAAATTATATTTTATTGACTTATTAAGTTTAAATACAAATGAAAATTCATGAGTTTCTAGCTGATTTATTTTCTGATGTAAAATATTATAAAACGTAAACATATAGTTCGATATCTGATATTAATAAAAAGAGAGATTTCTGATTGATAAAAAAGATATTTGATAAAAAAATGCTTTAAAGTTTTTATACATGACTATACTGCATACAATATTTGATTTTTATAAGAGCATTCCAATTTACTGCTGCATTCTAGGTAATTGAAAACTTATATTCTGGATTTTTGTCTGCAGCAATCGGTGCTGTTGTGTTGATGGAATAAATACGTTGAGAATAGAGGATGTGGTTTTCAGATAAATTGTTCCTGAAAATTCACCATATTTGTAATTTTAGGATGCCGCATTATATATTAAACAGTGATAAATTTAAATACTTTTTGGTAACTGCAAACTTAATTGTTATTTCTATCATAGACTCATAGCTCAAAATTAATTCAAACAGTTAATCTCATTCCATACTTCAGTTAGCTAATTATAGTATTTCATTACCACATGGAAGTTTCTTTAATTAGCAGAATATGAAATAGGATATCATATCTGATTAAAGATATGAACTTAAATTAGATTAAATATATATCATTATGAAATTTGATTTTATTAAACAAAACTACGAAAACTTTTATAACTGCAATATTTTAATTAATCGTTGGAATGACGAAATTGTCTTAATTCATACATGCACACTATTTGCAGAAAAGTACAATACTGTATTTTTTGTTATCTTCCTTATTATTTTATTCTATCTGCATCCCCATTTCAGAGTAAAAATGATTCCATCTTATTTGGATGAATTGAGGCGATTTTTTTAAAATAAAAAATAGTAGATAATGAATAAAGAAAAAAGAACAAATTGAAGAAAGCATACACAAACTATATAAAAGTAGATAAATGGCAGAAATGGAGAAATAATTTAAATTTAGAAAGTAGAATGTTTAATACAATATCATAGTTGTAAAATAATAACAGCCTTGATAAATTTGCAAATGATACTGTTTAACTATTTTTAAGTGATCAGACAGATCTATGGTTTAAATAAATACAAAACAATTTATAAAAATGGTACTTATTTATTCTTATTAAATAATAAGAAGCATTTTAATTCCCCCCCCCAAAAAAAAAAGAAAACTGAATTACAGTTTTATCAGAATGCAAATAATAATTAAAAAGCATAAAATGTATTCTAATGGAAAAGGAAATATTTTCTTTAGGGATGAAATGTAACAATAAGAAAGGCTGAATATTTTTTTAATGTTGAAGAATGATGATTAAATATTTTTTTCAGCAAATGCAGAATAATTATAGCTAATTCAAATATATATTAGATAGTATATGGAACCGAAATTGCAGTAAACAAACAAAGTGATTTTCTTCTGGTAGAAATTTAAGTATAGAATTTATAGGAAGAAATATTTTTTTTAAAAATTGCATAACATGTATCAGTAAAGTGTTTCATTTTCTGTTACGTTTCTAGCTTTTCCCAATTTTGCCATTTTTACTATTTTTTCATGCATGCAGGAACAATTTATATAGGGCAGTAAAACATACTCGCTCAACCATATTTTATGATACTTTATTCAAAAATGTTAGAGTAGACAATTTTTGTTTAGTGGGCGTATTTTGAATTCCTATGGAAATGGAGGAAGTATGTTTTATAGAAACGTGAAAAACTTATTATTTCAGAAACGGTTCAACTTCTTTCACGCGAGACAGCTTTTGAGCTAAAAATATATTTCATGTGAATGGAAATAATTTTATAACTAAAAAAAGTAATGATGAAATACAGAAACTATTCAGCTTTTGAGATTACCTCATTTATCGTCAGGTTACATAAAATATGTTGTATTATAAAATATCTATATTGAAAAAAAAGTTATAAAAGACTATGTAAAGACTGCTCAGAAACTCTCGAAAACCACACTGTTACTCTTTTTGAATGATTGTGTGATTCAAATTATCTTCCTTAACTCCCCATATAGATATACATTTTTAAAAGCAATTCGAAATTATTAATATACTCATTTATTTAAGGAGATTTTAGTTGTTTTAAATTGCATGAAATGCGAACATTGATTTTTCATCAATTACCAAAATATAAATCGTGAATTCCTAAGATTTAAATTTTCGGTATTAAAAAATTGTGTACATAAATATTAGAAAGCAAAATATGTAATTTTAAAACATTTAGAAATCAAAATTTTTTACATCAATGTAAAATTATTCATTTAAAATTTCCTCAAGACATTGGAATCCTGACTTGGTTGGCCAGTTTTCGTTATAAAGGAGTTTTATATCGTTCATTTATCAGTTAATAAATCTTTCAGTATTTTAATTTTTTTATCGTGGCAATATTTAATTCTCTTTCCCAGAAATCTAAAAGGGAGAAATAATGGAGTAACATCCTATCCAATAATTATGCTACTATAAATTGGAAACTTCGTACTGTAGTACTCAAAACAATTTACGCATCTATTTGATTCATGCCTAATGGACCTTGTCTTGAAAATTTTTGTTATTTTTTAATTTACCTTAACTTCTTGTTTATGAGAATTTCTATTTATAATTGATATTTTTTGACTTCAACTCGTTTATTTAACATTGTTTAAACTCAGAAATTAATGAATAAATAAAAGCTCCGAGGTGAGCAGGCCAAAACTTCCAAATGTGTGAACTGTTGCCAAGCGACGATTTACAAATTCAGTCTGATTTTGCATACACATAAACGTATCATACTTGGATGTTGAACAATTTATAATTTGCATAATTCTAATATCACATTCAATTCTGTTAAGGTAAAAAAAATCTTTTTATTTTTAAATTATATTTCTAGCAATTCATATATGGATTTCTGGAAAGGGTTTCTCTATTTGAAATCTTTTTTGTTCATTTCAAATTATGAATGATGATACTTAAAGATTTCATTTTATAACAATTTTACATAAAAATTATTATGCATTTGTTTCCTTTTTTATAGAAATAGTATTTTGTTTATTATGTTAAATTGCTGTATTTTAAATTCATAAACTCATAATTATTTATTAAAGGAATTGCATACAAAAACGGTTCGAAAATTTTATTTCGTTTATGCGTTGGAAATTTTAGTCTTTGAGCTATAGTTTGCATCATTTCAGAAATATTATTTGTATGATTGTAACATGGAATTATTAATTTATCTTGATGTAATTAGTTTATAATTCAGTCTCCTCTTTTATTCGTGTATTTCCAAGAATGTTTTATCGTCTGACAATCTTTGGTTGTTTAATTTGCCGAAATTTATTGTATGATATTCTGAATAATAAATTTTGTAAAGAAACCGAAAAATTTATTTCTCTAGAAACTTCATAAAAATTAAAGAAAAATGAAATGTTAATATAGAAACGGGATAATATTGTATTTGGAAAATGAAGTTTTTATTGAATCACATATATGAAAATATTCAATCTTAAAGATTTACCCTACAAAAAAAAAACATAACTGAATAAATTTTATAAAGTGTTATTGCCCATGGTAGTTTAAATATTCATGTTCTGTAATAAATTTATGATTATTATTTTGCATAAATTATTTTTAAGGATTTAAAAATATTTTCTAAAAATTTGGAATGTTTACACCAAGTATTTGTCTTGCTGATTTATTAATCAAGGAAATTTTTTATTCAAATAAAATGCGTTTAGTTTCTGGGTTCTGATTTTGAAGTTCTGTTATCAGTAATAGAATTTTAATTATAAATTATGATTTAATATTTTATTTATAAAATATTTTAAATAAAAGTTTAATTTTTTTCCGACTAAGAAATATAAACCGATTTTATTCAATCTAGTGTTCCAGAAAGTAAAAATGTTAGAATTGAATAGTAAAGGTAATTCTCCTACAGATCGATACAATTCATCAAAATTAAGAACAAAAATTTTCTTTTAATCTAATATTCTTAAATAAATGTAATTGAAAATATTTGCTTTTTTAATAACATTTTTTAAATTTATAAATGATATAAAATTGTAAAATTACTGAGTATTTGAATTATAAATTGAATTTTCATTATTTATTAAAGCTGGAAAAATTTGCATTTTTAATACAATAACCATTTTTAGTCTATAAAATTAATGGATTTTAATTTTGAAAGATAAGATAATAGAGATTATCTGAGAAAGAAAGGTATTCCTATAATATTAATGCATATTCTACGAAATCAAAACAACATTAATGAGATTGAGGTCCGCTTCGCACAGAAAATTCATTCTTCCATTCATAATATAATAACATTCCATCCTAAAATTGAAAATGTTACCAGAAAATGAATTTGTATATATTTAAAGTCCTTAAGAGAAATAAATGTATTAATATGATTTAGAGATTGAAAGCGAATTAATTAATTTTCAAAGGATTATTTAAATTGATTAATTTAGTATTGAATTTAAATCTCAAATTTTGTATGAAGTTTGATTATTTTGCATTAGTAAAAAGAGAACTTTCGAAATTTAAATGTAAATATTCTTCAGTAGTAAAACCCAAAGAATAACATTGCAACTGAGGAAAAGAATATTTAAGTATTTTAGTGATATGATGTGGACTTTTGAGTGAGGTGGTGATATGAGTTAAAACACATTTAATGAAAACCACTCATAAAATCTCTTATCTAAAGAGGATTTTTCTTCTATTGTTAATTAATGCAAGCAATTCAAATAGAATTAAAAATTAACCAATATAATTTAAAAAATTATAAATAGATGCAAATGACTCACAATTTTATATCTTTTGTTTATTTTAATTTATATTTAATTCAGATATTTTTGTAATTATTACTACAATTGAATCATCATTCATTATTTTGATTGTTATGTTATTGATCCAATAAGTCACCAGGATATGAATGTTGTAATTTCTGGTTTAATATTAAATTAAAGTAAAATTTTATAAATTTAACAAGATGTTGCTTTCAATGAATTCACTGCTCAGTCATTAAATAGTTATTAGCCCTTTCATTCAAATTGGTTAGAGTGTTACACTATTGTGCCTTATGTATTAACAAAATTGTTGGCTGACAAATCATATAAAATTGATTATCTTATTAGAAATCTTGGTTGTTAAATTAAAAATTCCAAGGAATCCCATGACATCAGTTATTGCTCTTCCATGCCGTATCATAATTTCCAAAATCAAATTAAGCAAATACAAACTTGGTAAAAGCAAAAATATATTCAATACAGTGTTATTATTTTCGTATAAATGATTAATCTTAAAAACTGGGAAATATTTTTTACCTGCACTATCACATGATTACCAAAAGTATAAATTCTACACAATTTCTTAGCATTTTTTTATTACTGATGCGATTCATCTCTAACTTATACTTGAAAACAGATATTCATTTTTTGAAGACATCAAAGTAGTATTCAAGAAATATTACGTTCAAAAGTAATATTCTTTGAATATCGTATTCCAAGATGATGGTTATTCTTAAATGTAAATATTGCAACATTTTGAATGTGAGATATAAGAAATTCTGTCTGTCAGGAGCTGCTGATATAGTGAAAGTGCACAGATATATGAGAGTTTTCAGAATATCTGTAAATATGGGCTATTTTTTCATATAGGCAAAGCTTAAAATAACTTTTCATATTTCGAGGAATCTGTAAATAAAAGTATTGAATGAAATGAAACTGAGTTTTATGTTTAGAATGTGAGACGTTAAGAGAGAAAATTTTATTCAAAAATCACGAAAATCATCAATACATTATTTCGTGCACAATAAAAGAAACACATCTGCTTTATTCTTTCGTATTCAACTTATGAGGATGCAATAAAAAATATCGCTTTTTAGTTGTGTTTCATATTACTTTTTTAGTTTAGTTTAGATATAAATGTTTCTTTTT
Source organism: Argiope trifasciata (assembly GCA_026543055.1). Taxonomy (NCBI): domain Eukaryota; kingdom Metazoa; phylum Arthropoda; class Arachnida; order Araneae; family Araneidae; genus Argiope; species Argiope trifasciata. The sequence goes on from JAPMOQ010012716.1 coordinate 9,145, forward strand.
GAAGAAACATTTTGGAATGGATTTTATAATTTTCAACTCGTTATTTTAATTTAGATGACGGGATGATACCTGCGTAGGCACTTATTTTTTACAATAAAAACTAATGAAGAAATTTTATAGGCTAATAAAATAATTGGAAACATTACTTGAAAACGTCCTTAAATTTCGATATGGAACTGAATTTCAAATTAATAAAATTTTCAAATCGGCATTTAATGGAAAAAATATTTTTTTCTCCCTTCCTCAAAAATATTTCTAATTTTTCGAAATATCAATTCTTAATATCACGATGAATGTAATAAAGAATAGGGTGATTTATAGTAATACAAAATTACAAATGTTGATGCACTATGAAAAAAAGATAACATTAAGGCAAATTCTTTCTTGATTGAGTGAATACATTTTATAAATATTGCTGAAATATAAAATTGATATTAATTAGTTGCAACGAAAATTCTTTTTCACTATCAATGTTCTTTACTAAAGCATTCCACTCAATATTAGGATATTCTTTCTTGTAGAAAGATCTCGTTTAGATTTTATTTATCTTTATGACACAAGAAAAATGATACAATGATTTACTGATAAATATAAAATGAGTCATTAGCTGTCATATTTCCTATCACAAATAGTCACATTAGCTGTCCTAAATAGGCACCCTTTGTTGCCATGCATTTTCCTAATAAAGCAATACACTTTACACTTTTAAATTTTTACATTCTGAATTGTCTATATTCTCGTTTAATTTATCTATGATTTGATGATAACCATAAGCGTGTTTATGTTTCCCGTTGTAATTAGAGATTCATATATTCTTATTATAAATTCATACATACAATCATTAGAAATTCTGTATTTTTAGTTACATTAATGCTCTTCTTATGGATTTTAATTTTTTAACCTATTGAATAAAAACACGACAAAATCTGTGAAAGAAAATTTTAGCTTCTTTTACTATATGACGTAGCAATGTACTGAGGTATATATAATTTTATTTTACAGAATTTTATAGCAATTTATTTTAAATTCAAATTTTTGCCAGGCGCTTATACTTAACAAAATGATAAAAAAATATTCCACTTCCAGACATTTAAATCACAATACACTGCAGCATCATTTTTCTGGTTCATGAAAAATATTTTTATTTAATTCTGCTTTCCACATCAATTTTATTATTACTTTATGGATATAAAAATAATCTACGAATCACTTTTGCTTTGCTTTAAAAAATCCACTAAAAATATCAGAATAACTTTTTTCCTGGCATATTTTTTCTGAAGTGAAAAAAGGAGCCGTCAAAGACTACAAGACGTTTTAAATGCCAAGAAATATTTAATTTTGTTTCATACATTATTTGCTGAAAACTTTAGTATGTTGAAATTAATATGTGATTCATTAAGTAAGAAATACTAAAAGAAAACTTTTTTTTGTTCTATTTCATATTTTTAAGCGAAATTAATATCACTTTGATCAAAAAGGCTTTTTTGATTTTTCATGCTTAACAAATAAGTTTTATCTAAATTGAAGGCTTTCTGTTTTAAAACTGTTCAACATTATTTTCATTTGAGAGTTTATAAATGAAAAAGTGAAATGTCTTTATTTTAAACCAGCAGTACATTTGGGTCATACCAATGTAATTTTAAAAATTTATTATGTAAAATTGAAATTCAAAGAAATGACAAATACTGAAATTAGTTTCTCAATGAAACAAGAAATGACACCTCTGCCATTCAAAATACTGATTGATATTATGAAAAATTATGGTATAACAATGTTCCTATTATATTTTTTTACACATTTATAAAATTTGTTAGGATTTTTTAATTTATGAAACATCTGATAAAGGATTAATTCATCGAGATTATCACAAATAGGTGAGATTTTTTGATGGCAGTAAAACAAATGATATTTGTATTAAATAATGTTACACACACACACACACACACACACACACACACACACACACACACACACACACACACACACACACACACACACACACACACACACAAACACACACACACACACATATATATATATATACACTGAAAGAAAAGTCATGGGTTGATTGTTAATATCGTGTCGGTCCTCCTTTTGCCCGGCGAAGTGCAACAACTCGACGTGTCATGGAGTCCACAAGTCGTTGGAAGTCCTCTGCAGGAATATTGTGCCATTCTGTCTGTATAGACGTCCATAATTGTGAAAGTGTGGATGGTGCTGGAGTATGGGCACAAACGAACCTTTCGATGATGTCCCATAAATGCTCGATGGAATTCATATCGGGTGATCTAGGTGGCCAGATCATGCGCTGGAATTGTCCGGAATGTTCTTCAAACCAATCGCGAACAGTTCTGGCCCGGTGACATGGCGCATTGTCATCTATAAAAATCCCATCGTTGTGTGGGTACGTGAAGTCCATGAATGGCTGCAAGTGATCTGCAAGCAGCTGAATATAACCCTTTCCAGTCAATGATCGGTTCAGTTGCGCCAGAGGACCGAGTCCATGCCATGTAAAAACAGCCCACCCCAATATGCAGCCACCACCAGGTTGAACAGTGCCTTGCTGACAGTTTGGGTCCATGGCTTCGTGGGTTCTGCGCCACACTCGAACTCTACCATCAGCTCGTAACAACTGAAATCGGGACTCGCCACGGTTTTCCACTGGTCTAGGGACCAGTCGATATGTTCATGAGCCCAGGGGAGTCGCTGCAGGCGATGTCGTGCTGTCAGCAAAGGCACTCGAGTCGGTCTTCTGCTGTCATAGCCCAAGGAAGACAAATTTCACCGCACAGTCCTATCGAACACGTCCCTCGTACGTCCCACATTGATTCCTGCAGTTATTTGACGAAGTGTTGCGTGTCTATTAACATTGGCCATTCTACACAGACGTCGGCAATCTCGGTTGTTAAGTGCAAGTGGTCGCCCACTGCGCTGTCCATGATGGGATGTGATGCCTGAAATTTCATACTCACGGCACACTCTTGATACTGTGGATCTCGGAATGTTGAATTCACTAACGATATCCGCAATGGAATGACCCATGCGTCTAGCTCCAACTAACATTCCACGTTCAAAGTCTGTTAATTCTCGTCGTGCAGCCATAAATCACGAAAAACCTGTTCACATGAATAACTTGAACACAAATGAAAGCTTTGGAAAACAAACTGCGCATTTATACTTTTTCGCAGCGATACTACTGCCATCTGTATATTTGCATATTGCTATCCCATGACTTTTGTCACTTCAGTGTATATATATTATAACTTCGCATTTATATCGATTGACTTAACTTTAATTTCTTATTTCTCAAGAAAAGGTGAAAAAAAAAGTATTTCTCATCTCATTTAGTATGTAAACAATTATATTGAACTCACATTAGATACATTGTAAACTTTTATACAATTTGTACTTTTTATTCTATATATAAAAGCAAAATCCTTAACTGATTATTCATCCTTAAAAAACACTTTGCTGCTTTCAAAATCTTTCATTTCTAGATTTTTCATTTCTCATGCGTTTCAGCTGCCTTTCATTTTTTTCTCTTCCAAGGCTTGAAAGTTTAACATTGTTTTTTCGTTTGCGAAATGCATATGCAATTTATGCGTAACACCTTGAGCATTGTCCCAACGTACAAACGAATTAGAATTAATTTTCCAAGTACCAAAAAAACCAATGATATGTAAGTATAATCTCTGGAATTGAAAATTAAACTATAGTTTTGTTCTATTAATACTCTTTCACTTCTGAGAAAAAGATCTATTTTTTATCCAAATTCTTTGATAATTGCTTTTTCTTTTAATAAATTATGAATAAATCAATCGATTTCAAGATTTCACTGAATTATTTATCTCATACTAATGATTTGGTATTGGGTTCAATTGATTATCAATGAAAATATTAATATGTTATTAAGTTCATAAATGCGAGAATTGAATAATAGTTTTTTCAAAATTATTATTTACTAGCCGCCTTTGGCGACCAGTTGGTTCGCCATGAGTATTGCGTTCTAAAATTTCCAATTAAATCATATATTTTTTAGCCAAAATTTAAGAAATAGTTTAAGTTAAAAGATTCAGTTATTAGTAGTTAAAGAGTCGGTAACTTTATTCGGAAAAACTTTTTGAGTTTAATGCTCTAATAATTTATCATTTATGCTTCCAAAATATAAAAAATGTTTTTTTCGGTGATATTGCCAAAATGTTAAATATGTTTTTTAAAGAAAGAAAAAAAGGGAAAAAATTATTGAATTAATGATACAGATATTGCAAACGATTATAGAAATATGCCATTAAGTCGGAATTTCAATGCATATCCTGTCTAAATTCAATCAGGTTTACTGTAAATAAAGATAATTTATGGAATTAATGACATAAATATTGCAAACGATTTCTTAGAATCCTTTGCCTTGCATTTATTTTTATAGAAGATATAACATTTTATATTTATGTTATTTTATCCAGTCACGTGCTGAAAGTTTTATTTCTTTAGATTTGATTTACGATGATAGTTGTTGTTTTTTCATTTGAACTTCCGGCATTGTTTTATTTTATTTTATCCAGTCACGTGCTAAAAAAACATGGTTAAAATATTTCTTTAAAAATTCGTTAAAAATAAAAACTTGAGTTATGCATTAAAACAATGATACCATTTGAAAGCTATTTTTTTATCTTTAAACTGATGTTAAAATCATGTTGTCCGATAATAATTTCGAAAGTTATAGCGGAAAAACGTCAAAATTTCGCTTAAATTTTAATTAATTCAAATTCTAATTAAAAATTCAAAAAAGGGCTCCGAGGTGCACATTCCAGACATCCAAGGTATACATGTACCAAATTTGGTAGCTGCAGGTCCAACGGTCTGGCCTGTAGAGCGCCAACACACACACACACACACACACACATTGAGCTTTATTATAACTATAGATATATTATAACTATAACAAACAAACCCTAAAACTATAACAAATAATTTAAAACAATAACATTTATACACAATAGCAATTAATTTAAAACAATAACACTTATACACAGGCAGTGACAAATATTACATGCTACATTGTTGACTGAAAGTGTTTTGTTTGGCCCAGCTAGAATGCACGCGTAGTTGTTACAGTACTGGATAAATATAATACTATGAATTAGCTCATATAACAAATAACATAATGTTATTACGAAAATTTTGATTTAGGTAAACAATGTTTAATTGTTTTTAATATCTCATATTAGTTTGAAAAGGGTTTCATTTTGCTATAGAAATGAAAGAATAACATGTAAGCACGAATTTAAAATTTGAATATGCAAGTGATATTACAAGACAGAATATGATTCTGATACAAATTATTAGTAAGAATGAATTACTCAATAAAATAAATCAGGAAATAAAAAAATAAATCAGGATATATTGCTCATATTTCAGTATAAGCTTGTAATTGATCTCACATGTTATGAGATTTTCAAATCTACAACTGAAAAGTTTTATAAAAAGTAAACGAGTTAAAAAAAGTTCACCTAATTAGTTTCGTTTGTATAAAAATTAAATTAATTTGGCCCTAAGCTTACTCTTTTATAATGTATATTTCTTTTTCACGTGCTCTTGATAATGCATAATACATTATCTGCAAAATAAATAGGACACGAGATTCAATGATTTCGAATTTGGGTTAAAAATGATTTTCCCCCTTCCTTTTTTCTTTTCTTTTCTTTTTTTTTTTCCATTTTTATTCTTTTGAAATCGGAATGTTTCTGAGAAAAGGAGTACGGAATTTATTTGAGCAACTGCAATAGTCTTCACTTTGGAAACGCTTTTCAAGGAATTGATTCTCGGAATTCAATGATTTCTTAAGGTTATATCTGTTTTCTAGTTACATTTGTTGAAATCGTTTCTAGTTTGTTTTAGTAATATATTTTGACTAATATTATTGAAGGTATGATTTGCTCGTATGAACAGTTCTCAAAAATATATTAGTACAAAAATGGCTTTTAAATATAAAAAAAATGCTTCCGACATTAAATTTACAATCGTATTTTGCTTTTTTCAAAATAATTTTAAAAAATTAGTTTTCAAATGGATTGTAACAATTCCTACTTTTAGTGCAATGAATTTCATGGGATTTTCTTTGTTTCATTGGAATTTTAATAAAATATAGTTTGCATTATTAAAGCCAAAGTTAAAAAAACTATAATTAATTCAAAAATGGTTTTATTATCTTTTTTTAATTCATTTAATATTTGAATATTATTATAAAGTAATGCAAATGCTTTTAACAGCGGTATTTTACAATTAAAACTAAATTTATAAAATTCCTGTTGAATGAACAATTTTTCTTTGTTTCTCCTGTAGAATTGGAATTCTTTTTAAAAAAAATCTAGAACCATTTGCATAGCATACAAGAAAAATATAACGTAATATTAGTATTAGCATTTTCAAAGTTGCAAAGATTAGAAAGTTTAATATTTGTTAAACAGTTATTTTTCTTGATTTTCTTTTAGGGGAGACTTTTTTTCAGACACCGGATGGATAATTCTTTTTACATTTTTTTTATTTGCCCAGTTTTATATATTTATCTTATTTCCTATCACGTGATTTTTCGAACGAAGAAATATTATCGTCTGCACTAATTTTGAAAATTGTTCTTTTTTTAGTTTCATGAAATTTTTTTTCTAACTATGAATGCAATAAGTTAATAAGTTATAGTTTATGCAATAATAGATTAATGAAATAATATTTTAATAAACTTTGAAATATATTTTGAATTTCAATTATGCTTAACTATTTCTATTTGCCTTCTTCCTATTTTTCGAATGTATTTCGATTTATCTGAATGACCATTCCATTTGTTGAATATTCATCATTTTAAAAGCAAAATACGAATATTCCAAACGAATATTCCAAATTTCAACGAATATTCCAAAACAAAGCAATTTTTGAAATATTCGAAGGCGATAGCAGATGTATAAGAGAGGAACTGAGACACAATTGTCAGATATTTTTTAAGGTTTGTTTTATTGGTTTAGAAGCCTCCCTTGAAAATATTGATTTCAATTTTGTCTTACATATGACCTCAGAAACATACATCCACTTTTTTTGCAGAAAGTAGTTGAAACGTTCCTACAACATAATTTCGTTGTGTCAAGTCATTCCGAAATTCAAGTGTTCAATTCATTTCAAGTATTTCAAGAAGTTTCATAGTTTCAATTCGTTATCAAATAATACGGTTAATATTCAATACGGTTAAAGTATAACAATACAAAATAGAGAAACTATTGGGTTTTTCGATATGTATGCGACACTGGTCACCAACATATTTGTTTAACAATTGAATATTTTTAAACTAAAAAGTTATCACGAAATGATAAAAAAAAGCGACATACTTCAGTTTTTCTTATTTTTATTGAAAACTTTTTTCAAAAAAAAAATTAGTAAAAGTGTAATATTCTTAGACAATAAATGAACTATTCACAGTGGCTCAAGCCATGTCCTGTAGAAATCACAAGAGTGACAGATATTTAACCAACTACAAGTTTGCAAGTATGAACTTCGAGCAACATTTGGATAGTAGAGATATCAAATATACTGTTACATAGAGGACTTTTATACCATGCTTTGTATCACCTTTGATTCATCAGCAAATTAGGCATGAATGAATTTATAAAAATAATGAAGAGAAGAAAAATAAAAACTGAAGAGGTGCGAAAACAAAGATGGAGATTTGATATGATGTATTAACAACAAGATGCTGGCTGAAAATATCCTATCCTCGTTTCATTAAAGTCCTGAAACTAGACAAAGTTGGAACAACAAAAAGTCCATAGGTTCGAATTCAAATAAATCGTGGTTTGCAAAAAAATATCATATAACATGACATTCATTGTTACAATGCTTTTTAAGCTTCAGCAGTTTCATAATAAAAGTAATGAGTACATGAAATGAACAAGATTTAATCTTCAAGAACAATGTTGATATATTGTCTAAAATAATCGGAAACTATTTGATGACAAAACACCATGCGCACTAAACCAAATATAAAATATTTAATTGAAACTAAATAATAAGCACTTCATTGGAACCAAGTGATTTCTAAGTATAGCTGGTCTGAAATTAGATAAAAATTTGATTCGTTATAATTGGATGAAATATTATTATTTCCAGTTGGTTTTATCTTAAACCTTATATGCTGATGTCACATTGTGAGAAGAAATAACATTTATTTAAATTTACCTGTTATACGTGATGTCAATTGTTTCTGACAAAAGAACGTTTAAGTAATGGTGTTCGTTACATTTCCAATTTGAAATGATATTTTTTTTAGTGCGATCTTATTATTAATTCCAAATATTTTTGTGATACAGAAATCATATCTTTCCTCCTTAATACATTCATCAAATATTTTTCCATATATATACTTGATAGATATTAAAATTTTGTAATTTTAATGTTTGAAGAAAATTTTAATACAAAAAAGAAAGAAAATTTTAAGAAAAGAAAATTTAAGAAAATAAAGACTTTTTTTTTAACTTACGAATAATTTACATTGTTGAGTTATTTAAGAAATCTTGTTTACGCGCCTTTATTGAAAAATAAATCATTTCATTTATAAAATAAGAATAATGTAACTTTTAATTAAGAGAAGGTTTAGTTGCTGTTGTTGTCGTTTGCTATGGATAGTAAAAAAATTCAAATGTGTTCAAAAGTCAGAAAGCTTAGTAAAATCAAATAATGCTTTAGAATTGATTTCCTATTTTAATAGAATTATATAAAATTATTTTGCCCAGAGTTTATACGTTCTTAGAATTTTCAATGGTGCATTTCCTGTCTCTAATAATAATAAAGATAAAAATATGGGACAGCCGTTCTATAGTTCAGATTGTTTGACCTACAGTTGCCACATTTTGCAAGTATATATTTTGGTTGATTAAATTTGCAATTCGACAATATTTGTAAAATTTTTTACTTATATTTGTATCAATTAAAACACGAGCTACATTTTTTATTTTTCTTCTATTACTTAGGAACGAAAACGAATACTACACAAAAAGAATATTGCACAGTTTTAAAATACGATAACTTTATTTTTTTAATGATACTAAATTTCAAGTAGTCTAAATTTTCTTTGAATTTTCACAATATTTTGCTAGCATAATTTTCGTCTTATTTACAAAAGAAATTATCACATTGTCCTGAAGTTCCAATTTCCTTTCTTGTTTCATCAAACATTTAATCCAGTGGTTTTCATCATTGTGAAATACCAGAGACGAATGATTTTATTTAATATCTATATAAGTTGCAAGGCAAATATAAAAGAGGAGTTACAATATCAATATTTAGAACTGATTATTAGATATATTTAGATGACCTGAATGCAACTTTAATAGCTATATGAAGAATTGATCACCTTTAGAAATGTCCATGTATACATTAAAATAATTATATAATAAATAAGACCATATAAATAATATAACTTTAATGTCAAATAGTTTGGTAGAATCATTCATAATATGTTATGTGTAAACTGTTTATTGAAATAAAGTATAATAAACAGTCTCTGCCTGAAACGACTAGTTTTCTATAAACACATACTTAGCAAAGTTTTGGGAAGTACTTCTAATAATTCTCTGATGTAATTCAAAATTTCATTCTTATATACAGTTTTGAAATAGAGATCATGCAGTATCTCACTTAGCAAACTACATTTTCCGCTCACTTGTGGCGTCACCAAATAGTTGAGATAAGAAAGAATTTAGTTAAAAAATTATAAATGCATCTGTAGTTCTGACGGTAATTTCATATGACAATATCGTTATCTCATTATTGGCAAATTTGAGTTAGTATATTAGAAGGGATAAATCAGGCTGCTAATTTGCTAAGGATTCGAAATTTACTCGATAATAAAAATCTTTACCCTTTTCGATCAAACCAAATTTGACACTAATTTTGTATAAATAATCAAAACTTCAATTAGAGATAATAAGTCATATTTTTAAATGTGTCTGTATCAAAGGATTAGTTTGTAGGCTTTCATTTATAATTGAACCTGCCATATTTCAGGATTCTTAACACTCCAGCCAGTTTTTGTTAGCTGATTATATTGATTATATTTTGTTATTATTCAGATATTCATTATATTTTGTGGTTCTCTTTGAAGTCTGATGATAATGATTTCATATCCTTTTAATTAATATAAATAAGACAAGTTGATAAATTAGTTTATGAATAGATAAAATAATATTTTATTAGGTTTTATTATATATTTTCAAAGAATGAATGGGGAAAAAATTTTGATCACTTTCATTAACACCGGCGATCATATTACATAAGTTCTCATCATCACTTTTTTAAGTCATCACTTTTTCATTACTATTATAAGTGATTCACGATATTTTAGTAATTATTATAGTTAATTAATGTATTCTAGATTGAACTTTTTAATTTATATTTAATTTCCTCTGGAAATAATAAAGTATTGCATGAAATAATATCACTAATAGTATTTTT
>JAPMOQ010012730.1:0-13123 GCA_026543055.1 Argiope trifasciata
TTATAAAGGCTTTCAAAAAATTATGACTCGACCTTATTAATAAAGCCTTTTTAAAGATATTTTTAAAAAATAATTTCATGCTGTTCTTCAGTTTAAGGTTAATACATGATTTTCCATGAAATAACTAGTAATGTAATTTTGATTTCATTTTTCAATGGATTTTTACGCATTTTATTCAATTTTCTAGTTCCCTTTGAGGTATTAATCTGATTTCTCGATAATTCTCCTCCATACAGATTTATGATTCATGTTCTAAATGAATAATACAAAAATGTTATTAGTAACTATAAAAAGATTAAAAAATTCAGTAAAAAATAAATCCTGCCTAGCTCAAATAGACCTGAGTCTTGACTTACCCAAGGTTGTACATGGGGTTTTGTGGTCCATTGGAATCAAACAGCTACTCCCGTTGGTTGTACACTGTTATCCGTCCACTCTTTGGCTTTTAATATCCGAGCATTTACCGATATCCCGAGAGAAAGATTTAACCACCAAAGGTCAAGTTTCCTGACTCAGCAATGGAATTTGCTTTCCCTTGAGGGTAAGAAGGGTGCTCATGAGGGTAAGTAGAGTGCCACAAGATCTGCCTTACTGCCACCTCACATACCCTTTTCTTAGGAAATACGTTCCATCACCGGCCCCACCATTTTATCGCTCTATGAGAAGTTAGAATCAGCATTCTGAGTTGAGTCTCTTCTAATTTATCTATTCGTTCTGCTCTCCCTTCCTTCCCTTCATTTACCCTGGCGACCAATGGTCGGAGGGGGGTTGCTTATACTATCCATAAAAGATACCAACCGAAGTGGTATCGCATACTCTTTCATAAAGATGTCATTCTTGAGAATGCCTTACATGGCATTGTTGTACAATAGTAATTAAATATTTTTTGGCATGAATTTAGCATTTTGTCTGAATCTTTCGTATTATCCTTGTCGAATTTTTTTGTGATTGATCCCTCACATGTGTTAATGGCATCTAAGAATCAATTTTTGTTTCAGATGCATTTTTATCAACCAACTTATACTAAAATTTGTTACTAAATGATACAAACATGATTTAAAATAAATTAAAAATGAATTTAAAAAATTAAGGCAAAAAGTCATGTTTTAATGACCTCACCAAAAAAAAATGAATTATTGTAAAATTGTTAGAAATAACTGTTACATATCATGCTTGTTTTAATGTTCACTAAAGAATTGATATTTTCAAATATTAATATTTGACAAATAATATAAGACCGAAGAAATAATTACATAACACCAATTATCCTGTAGGTGAAAATTAAAATGATGTTCAATAAATAAAATACCTTCGAACATTGCGAATTTCCTTAAATTGCGTGTCGAAAAAAATATGTTAACAATATAATAATTTAAGTTGTTAATATGAAAAAAATTTAACAACTAAAAAACTATTTATCACAACTTTGGCAATGAAGGTTTTTGTCGAAAACAATATGTTAACAATTAAATAATTTATGTTGTTAATATGTAAACAATTTAACAACTAAAAAACTATTTATCACAACTACGGTAATGGAGGTGTTTTTCCATTAATTTCATTTTCCTGCACTTTAATTAAAATCTTTAAAAAATGCAATCTCTCATTTTCAGCTTGGACTAGATGATCATGTCTTCAAAGGAACATCTCTTGTGCTAGAGAAGATGGGGTGTGGAGCGTCCAAAAGCGCGAACGCGAGAAATGATTCCAGTATCGACGAAGTGGAAGCCGTTACGACCAGCGTCACTCAGATCAGAGACATGGCACCTGCCGAAGTGGCCGATACCGGGGGTGAGTAATAGTTCATTATTTTATCTATCTACATTTAAATAAAAACGAAGGTTTGTCCTTATGTCTCTTATGCACTACAGTACCGTTCATCTGATTTCGATTCCAATTAAACTTCGACTGCTTATGTGGTAAATTAATTCCACGAGGGAGCTCTCAGCACTTCTTCAGGTGTTAATCAGCAGTCAGAGGGGAGTGCAGAGAGTTCCTTAGAACAAGAGGAGATGGATGTCCGCCACCGTGAAGGGTCACGACCGGAAACCATTGAGACATGATCCTCTTCAAGGGCTGAAACTGGAATTCTTGTGTCAAAGAATTCATCTGCAAATGCGCAAGGTGCCCCGCGTAGGTGGAAAAGAGCAATTGAACATATCTACTGTTGATCCCCATAACATTGCAATTAATCTTTCATCAGTGAAACTTCATTGTAAAAATCATCTTATTTTAATCATTCAATAAACGAATAATCTAAACCAGTGGACTGATGCATTAAAACCCATCACACATACACTTATTGCTTGCTTACAGGATGATAATAGGCATAAGTCGGGTAGGGTCGGTTTAATGCCACTTGGTCATACCAAGCCGAATGAGAGTAACTCTTTCGAATTAAGACAGAAGTGAGCGCCTTTCATAGTTGTTGAGCACCGTTAAGGTGAAAGTAGGACTTAGCTCGAACACACACGACACAACCCATTTTAGGGGAAGGTCGAACTCATTCATCCATCCGCAAGTCAGAATTCAGATCCAAATCACTGACCGACTCATTCCTGATTCAGTATCCCCAGAGGTATAATTTGTTATGGGAACTTGGAGGACTTTGCAATCATGACATATTTAACGTGCCCCAACTGCCATTAGCCAACCCGGTGATCTTTGGCCGAGATGAGGCAGAACTCAATACTTTTTGGTTACGAGACTGACGCTCAGCCAACCAGAATACCACGGCCCATGGGCATCGTAAAATTATCTAATATGTAATCTATATAAATAAAAATGGATGCTTGTCTGTATGTCTCTTATGCGCCGCCTTGCCGCTCATTCGATTCCGATAAAACTTCGACAATATATTACTTGCACTTACGCGAAGGTTATAGGCATAATACAATCATCTATAGTATAAAAAATATTTTCAGATCTATTTACCGCATCTATTAACCATGGATTAACCACCAAATAACTCGCCAAGGAGACAACAGATTCAGTAAAGATGCTAAATTCAAGATAGACGTTTATATTTCGTGGCTATTGTACGTAAATGCAATGTCTTTCTCTGAGGTAATAGCTTTATTAGAGAGTGTGCGGGAAAGATTTAAGGGAACCAATTCTATAGGTTTGAAATTTTAACAAAACATCTGATAAAATTTTACAGTTTTTGCAGTAATTTCCGAAAAATATTATAGTACAGATAATTTTACTCCATTTTAGTTTTCGAAAAATTATCTTTTCAATTACATTAAAGACTTTTTGGTACAAATATATTTTCTATGGTTAATCAATTAAAAAATATTTTAATCACATTTTCTAATATTAAACTTGAGAATACTGAACGAATATTAAACGAATCATGAGATACAGTAAATAGTTTGTTTCATTACCATTCTGAAAGAACACCAAACTTTACAATTCTAAAAGAATACACAAATCTAATATATAAAAATAAAAAATTGTTTGTATAATAGGATACTAAAAATCTTATACTATAATACGAGGAATAGTTGCCAAGTCGAAAATCGCCCCAGAATTAATAAACTCCGGTAAACTTGGGGGTCTGGGGTTTTTGGCCACGAGGAATCGATTGGCGCCGGTTTTGAAGCGCTACGGTCGAGCAGTTCGGAGTTACAGATAGGATATTTTCAAACTTTATTAGTTCGCCATAATGGCTAATAGGTTTCAAGCGGTAACGTGCTGCCATCTATAGCCAATATGGCGAACTAATAAAGTTTCCAGAAGATGATCCGGAACTGATCTCGAAATGGATGATCCCGTGTGGTGATATGAACCCAAGCGCTCCGTGCATGGTCAGCAAACATGGAAGAGACCAGTGCAGATGGGGATTTCCAGTGGAACATCAAGACATGACATCGCTGGTGGACGATGAAAAGCCGAGGTTTAACCGGTTATCTTTTCACCAATGGTTTCACAAATTTTCTTATGGCATGTATTGTTTTGATAAATCACAACTGAAAATTTAAATCTTCGAGTTAGCTTCGATACCTGTTTCCTCCGAGCGGAGTTCGGTCACCCGCTGGTAGAATAAATACTATTTATGCTTCACCTTTATATATACTTCAATTTCAATGAATGTATTCACTGTCGATAAGAAAATAAATATAATTCTTAATTATAAAAGATAACTATTTCAAATTCTTAACGATATTACCAAGATTATTTCTGCTGCAGCAACGCTCCGGGTACCAGTTAGTGTTGGATAAAAATGAAAAAAATCACGAATGAAATTAACAGTGCTTAGAAAGCTCTAAACCAATCTATCACTGCTTAGTATGGAATAAAACTTATCTTTCAAATCGTCTTTGAGTTTTGGAAGAATTTAATCAAATTTCACAATTTTTATTTTCAATATTATAATTCAAATGGCAAAAGGTAATTCTCATTAATACACAATTATCGTCAGATGTATGTTAGCTCATGATTACTTGAATACTGCAATTTCTACTTCAGGGTAGAAATTGCAGTATTCAAGCCGAACTATTATTTCTACTACCCTCAATTGTAATTTTATTTATATGCATCCTTCATTTCGTCATTCGGAAAAATTCTAGTCTTTTAAAGTCATATAATATAGTAATATGATGAGAAAATTAATATTTTAAATAGATTAAAAAAATTCTAAAGGCACCAAATTTGGACAATTTTAAGATTCTTAATTATTTTGGCAATCGTTTTCTTCTTTTCATACACAAGTCTTCTCTTCATACACAATTCTCTTTCAAGCTTATTATCATTCATGCTACATACTATGCGTATGCCCTTGTGCTACATTCCACTTTATCCTTATGTAATAGTGGAAATGTTTTGAGTGCTTTTTAGCTAAGTTTAAAAGCTGAATACTGCTATCGGCATCAATACTAACCAAATGCAAACATCTCTTGATGTTTGATTACATGTTTCATTGTATTAAGGGATATTATAAGAGTTTCCGTTTCCAATGGTAAATCACAAAACGACAATTGGTGATTTTTGGCATTCGGTTTTTTGAACTTTGTGTAATAGTATTTCATTTCTATGTGAATAATAATCATTTACACGCCTTTCTTTGGTTTAAAGGTTCTAGCATAAATACATTGCTATTATTGTGTATACGTTGATTAGTTAATTTATTTGCTATATTAACATCCAATTTAGAAGCTATGTTGTAAAGAATTGTAGTTAGATGAAAATAATATGACCTGAAATAGCATTTTATTTCTTAATTCTCAATATACAGAAGAATTTAACAATTTAAGAAGAAAAATAATTTTCTGATTTTTATAGCAATGATTGTAGGATTATAAATAAAAGTGATTAATGTAACATTATGTATGCACATTGATGACAATGGTTTAATTTTTCTGTTATGAAAAGCATCAGACATAGGTAAGTAAATCTAAGTATAATTTCTGAAGATATATCATCATATCTGATCCGGGAGTTGAGGGACAAAAAAAACAAACAAGCATAGAAATTCAAATTTGGACATCTCGAGTAGGAGATGAGCATTCTATCCATAAATCACAGGTGTTACTTCGCAGTCTTCAAAGTGTAAATTTCAGTGAAAAACAAATGTTTTATTTTTCTTTTAGTCTTTAACAAATGGCTTTACCTCTAATATGATGGATCAAACGGGACATAAAACTTAACCATTTCCCTTACAAATTAAAAAAAAAATTGCAAAAAAAAAATAATCATATTTTTTAAATTTTATTATTAAATACAAGGAAAAGAAACAAAACAAAGTATGTGGATTTTAAGTTGAATTTTTAATTTTTTATGGGTGTAAAAGCATTTATTTTTACTATTAATTTACTCTCCGGAGTTAAAAGTTAAATATTAGTCTTTATATGATGGCTTTTGAAACAAAGGTCAACACAAAGTATACTTGACATAATGTACAACGGTATCTGATCTCTTTTCTTGCTGGTTTATCTCTGAAATCTCCTTTACGGGAGCACGCAGTACACTGTCTAGTCGGATTTAATTTTTTTAGTAGCAGGAATCATCATTTTCATAAACACTCTCTGAAAAATCATCGCTTTTGCTATCTTGCATAATCGTTATTAGGTTACTTTTATTCAACGCAAATGTCCTCTTTTACACATTGCTCATCCACAAGCAGACGTATTCTATAAAATAGGGAAAACATGAGACCAAAAGAATTGCAAAAAAACAATAAAACTTGGCAAACTGCCAATCAAAGCTGAATATTTCCTTTCATTTTCTTCAGGCAGAATAAAGTCGTGATAAAACAAATATTACTGACCAATTCCGCTTCGTCCGACTTTTCTTGAAATAATAATTAGCTGCATTACATATAATTCGAGATAACTCAGGATAATCAGGCAAGAGGTTATGGAATCTCAATTACGTTGAAAAAATTCAAGAATGTAAAGAAATTTGTTTGGTGTACTAATGGATTAAACTCTAGACTTTTGAAAATTAACTGGCATATGCATATGTATTTTAAAATGGTGGAACTTTATTGCATGGATTAGTTTTGTTTTGTACAATATTTAATAAAGGTCTGCTACCTTATAAATGTATATACATCATATTATTATAATAATATGAATTAAAGTTTATAATGAGTTACTCCTTGTTTTTCTTGTTACTTCTTGATCCTTGCTTGAAGAAACAATGCTTGTGCATACCAAGGTGCAATAGTAAAATTGTTAATTTTTCTGACTTGAAATTAAGTAATAAGTTACATGGGGAAGTAAAAATCATGAATGTCCTTATTTGGAAAACAAACATTGCAATCTACTTTATTATCGATGTTTAATGAAGATGTTAAATAAAAGACTAGTGTATTTGATTTGTTAGATTTTCTTTTTATAGTCAATTATTTAACATTTTGAGAGCATTTTAATGCCATAATTAAAAATATCTTTTACGTAGATAAAAGTATTTGTATATAATTATTTAAAAACAGTTAACATAGTAAAAAAATAAGAAAATTAGAAATCTTTATAGGTATAATTTTACTTTTTTCAACGTTATATTCCTCAATTATTAATATTCAATATTAGACCTCGACCCTTAAATATTAAATTAAAGATTTCGACCATAAATTTTAAATATGCTCTTAATTCATATTGATTTATACTTTCTGCTGTTATTGTTTTCTATTATTAATTTTTGTAATAGTCTGGTCCTGTTATTTCAAATTTAGATCCTTTTTCATTTAATTTTATACCTATAAGTCTATCCATCAATATGAGCAAAGTACATATTAAACACAAGAATTTATATGGAAGAAACATAATTTTTTAAAGAAAAATACTGCAGATTATTTCTTATAAACGATGAAAAAAATTGTGATTCAATATCAGGGTTTCGGTAAGAATATAATAGCTGAAATGATACAATATTCAATCAATTTTTATACTGTATTTATTATTGATAAAATTTACTACTATCTTTAAAACGGCAAGCACAATTAGTTCAAAGATGGAACAGTAAACAGTAACTATAATATTTTAATGATAGAAAAATTTCAAAACGCTGAATATTAGCAAGAATATAAAAGCAGTACAATATTTCGAACATATATAATATTAATCGAAAATCAAAATCGGGAAATAAAATCTTGCAATATTATTACTTTTCTCAGAAAACGTTTGAAATGTTTCTTGCCAGTGATGTAAATAAAATGCTTCTAGATTCTGTGTTCCAATGAAACGGATTTCAAGACTAGTGAGGAAAAGTAATTTCAACTATTTCAGGTTAATAAATGAAAAGTTCATACAAATGATCTGTGACAAAAAGTTCATGCTTCTCATTGTCTCACATCTAATGGTGATGCCCATGGTGATGATGATGCCCATGATGATGGTCATGCCCATGATGGTGGTCATGATGTTCATGGTGATGATGGTCGTGATGGTGGTCATGATGATGATCGTGGTGATGATCATGATGCTCATGATGATGGTGATCATGATGTTCGTGATGTCCATGATGGTGGTCGTGATGATCGTGATGGTGATGTTTCGCCTCTGTAGTAGGCTTTCCAAAGACAGACTGGAGAATGACAACCAAAGCAACGAGGAAGAACAAGAAAGCAGTCTTCATGGTGTCTAAAGATATGTAGTGAAATGAAACGGAGGTTTCAGTCTATGACTAAATTCGAATGATGAATGAGTTGGAACGTATTTTTAAACAATATATACTTATTCGGGAAAGATATTTCAAAATCAGCGTGCTTGAACGTGCTAAGATATCACTGTTGGATCTATCTCTGATTAACAATTGAATAGAAGAGCATATAGAGACCTGCCTTGAACTTTAAATTGCTATAAAAAGAAAGTATTTTTTGTGTGTTCCAGTTATTAACATCTTTTTAATATATAATCATGGCTGATTCAAGTCTTCGAGATGTACACCAATGGTAACGGAACTAAATCAAAATAACAACTACAACAATGAAAATGTGACAACCGAAGCGGAAACAAAGCAGTTGATGTCATATCTTCAGTTTAGTAATAAAAAAAACTGAAAGAGTTAGGTAATTTGCATTGAAATCAAAACATTGTAACGTAATACTTACGTAATTCTGTTGCAAAAATGGGCTAGTATTTTTTTTTTTGAACTTTGAATTTATATTTTCTAAAGACAGGATCTATGTGAAATAACATAATTTTAATATGAATTTATCTATCTGAATTTTTTATCTAACGCAATATTTTTTTAATATTGAAATTTTTAATTTTTAATTGAATTTTTTTCTATCAGAATTAAAGCTTTATTTTTCTACGATGAATGTAAGTCAAATTATCTTTATGAAAATTTTTAGTAGAGCAGTTCCTAGTCCTTCCTAAAATATGTTTGTATATATTATAATTGATTCCAAAAATTTGGTTTTATTTTTTCTGAATGCTTGTATATCAGATATCGTCAGTGGATTTTGGTCTATTTATGGCAACTGGGTCAAGTCTGGGTCAATAATGTTTGGGATTTTTCTGAATAAAACTTTCATGCGCGTTTTTTAAAACTGCATACAGAATTATTAAATTTAATCTAAGTGATGTCATACTGCGCAACGGTATTAACAGTGTCTAATATAGATTTATCTTCCGTTTCAATATGTTCTAAGTTAAATGGAGGTGTAAAGTGTACCACAACATAAAAACATTACATATGCAGAACTTTCATAAGCTTGGCTCTGACAAACTTTATTAAGAAAATATCAACGAAGTTGTGATGATATATTCGCCATATCAGTTGATATTCAGAATACTGCCCAATATCAGGGAATATCATGCCATTTCTTGTGACTATAGGAAACAGTCCAGATAAATTGTAAATCTTAGAAGTTGTAACCTAATTTGTAAAGAGGTTATAACAGAATACTAATAATCGAAAAAAAAAACTTCCTAAAAGTCTAACTAGAAATAATTAATTTCAAATTAATTCAAGGAATTAAACATTTCATTTGATATCAGAGAAAATCAGTATTTTCCAGCTTAGAATTAAGGGTTATAAAAATATAAAAATTGAAATATTTGATTATGAAATTGATTGATTGATTTTCATGTGATTCTTTTTTTTTCTAATTAATTATTGAACACGAAACTTTTTACTTTTTGATTTTTTTCCCCTAAATGTTCAGAAACAAGTATTTTGTAATTCCTTTTCATAGAATTTGTGTGAAATTCGAAATAAAAAAAAAATGGCATGATTCTAAAATTATAAAATCGAAACTTTTCAAACAAACTGTATACTAAGAACTTTAAAAAGATTAATATGACACGCTCTTCATAAGAGGAAAAGTCTCAAAGACAATATTATGAGTGTTTGGATTTAAATGTTTCGTAATTTTTTTAAGTATCATTGTCGGAAAAAAAAGGAAATACCTCTCTAACTTTGTTATTTATTGTAGCATCTTCCCAAACTTTTTACCTAAGGAAATGATTAAAGGGACAGATTTATGGGATAAACAAACTGATTAGAAAATTTGGGAAAATGCAATTTTTTTTAAACAGGTGTTTCATTTAACAGAGGTTAACGTCTAAGTTTTAACAGATGTTTCAATTTTTACTCATTTCATTGTAACAAATAATAACATAAGAGTTTCTATTTCTAATTGCGAACAGTAAAGGGACAATTGTAAATGGATATTTTTGATATACCGTTTTCGTACGCTGTGTAACAATTTTTAGTTTCACTATACATAATACTCGTTTACTGGGGTTTCTTTGGTTTAAATGCTTTAGTATAAATAAGTTACTAATATTGTGTATATTGTCTGATTAGATAATTTAATTGCTATATCAACGTTCGATATAGAAGATATATTTTATTGAGATGTAGTCATATGACAATAACATTACTTGTGACGGCATTTTATTTTCTTAATTTCAATATACAGCTACTATATTTACGTCAATAGACAAAATACAATAGGGAACATGCATAGGGTGAATAATCAGAGAAATGTGTTAATGAACTGCGGCTTTTCGATTCTATAATTAGAAGGGGCAGTTTCTTCCCCTGATCTGGGCATCCCGAGTTCGAGTCCCCCGATAGGGACATAGTTATTAGCTTTTCTGTTCTGTCTTGAGGTGTATGAACGAGCCACTTCCCTTTAAAAAGGGATCGTGCAAGCGAATGTGGTGCATGAAATAGCTAAGTCGTACACATGGCTCTACTGAAAAAACAAAAGGCGCTTACTCGGCTTAAATCACTGGTAATTGTTAGCGCACTTGTAAAGTTGTTTAGTCACTGTAGATAATTAGAAGGTAATCGATTTTTTAGATCATATCTAAAACCGCTTAATGAAACATTATAAATGCACGTTTATAGTAACGATTATATTTTTCTAATATACACAGCACTTAACTAAGGCAAATAAGTATAAATATAGCTTAAAAGATATTATCTCTAAACCAAGAAGAGAAAGAAAAAAAAAAATGCATCGACAGAGTCGCGTTGTGGGCGAGCATTTTATTACTGAACTACCGATGCTACATGTTAACTTTCTGAGCGTAAGTTTCAGTGAAAGACAAATGTCTTTTTTTGCTTTTAGTCTTTGATAAATGGCGTTACTAACAGCATGATGTATAAAATGGAATGTAAAACTAAGTAAGGTACCTCAATTATGTTTAAAAGCGTTCAGGATTGATCAGAATATATGTGGAACACCGCATAGTTAAACTTTAGAGTTTTTGGAAGTTATATATATATATTTGAAATTTATAATGAGTAGTTCCTTGTTTCTTGAAACTTAAGAAATGTAATGTTCTGGTTGGAAAATAAATAATAGATGATATGGGGAAATAAAAAAAATATGAATGCCCTCATTTGGAAAATAAAACATTATAATCTTCTTAGTTAGCTGTATTTAATTTATTTTAATTAGTGGACTCGTGCATTTAATTTACTGGACATTCATGGTACACTTATAATGTGAGATTAAAGTATACAAATAAGTATCTGTATCTAAGTATCTGATCTAAGTATTTGTATATTTTTCTATAAAAACAGGCGGCAACGTAAAAAATAAGAAGTCTTTATCGATTATTTAATTTAATATTTCCCAAAGTTATACATTTCAATCGTAAATTTTTAATATAAGATATCAATAATTAAATATTAAATTATATTACTTTACCATTAGTTTAAATATTTTGTTCCCAATTCATATTGAAGATTATTTTCTACTGTTGTTGTTTTCTCGAAATTATTTTTGTGCTTCTTTGATATTGCCATCGTTTCAAATTTGGATGCTCCGTCATTCAATTTTATATCTATAAGTCTATCTTTTGATATGAATAAATAGATATTAAAAATGTGTCAAAGAATCCGAATTTCTTAAAGAAAAATGCAGCTAATTCTTTCGAATAAATGGTAAAAAAATCATGATTTAATTTCATGGTTTCGGCAATGATATAAAATCTAAAATGATTAGACAGTATCAATAAAATTTTAATAATATAATACTTTATTTATTATAAATAAAATTCACTATAATTTTCAAAAAAGCAAGAATAATTACTTTAAAATTCTTTCAAGATGGAAAACTAATTACATCATTTTAATGGTAGGAAAAAATCCAAACACAGAATATCAGCAAGAAAATAAACGCAGAACAGTATTTCCTGTAAATGTATTAATCATAAATCGACAGTGAAAAATGAGTTTTCAATCTCATTCTTTTATTAGAAAATATTTTCTTCAAATGAAGATAAATGTGAAAAAGTAAAGTGCTTCTAGAATCCTTGTTCCAATGAAATGGATTTCAAAACTATCAAGGAAAAGTGATATCATCTATTTCAGGTAATAAATGAAAAGTTCATACAAAGCATCTGTGTCAAAAAGTTCATGCAGTGTTTGCTTCACATTTAATGGTGATGTCCATGATGGTGATGATGCCCATGATGATGGTCATGTCCGTGGTGATGGTCATGATGTTCATGGTGATGGTGATCATGATGATGATCGTGGTGATGATCATGGTGCTCGTGATGATGGTGGTCATGGTGTTCGTGATGCCCATGATGATGGTCATGATGATCGTGATGGTGATGTTTCGCTTCTGTGTTAGGCTTTCCAGAGGCACACTGGAGAATGACAACCAAAGCAGCGAGGAACAAGAAAGCAGTAGCAGTCTTCATGGTGTCTAAAGATATGTAGTGCAATGAAACGGAAGTTTCAGTCTTTGACTAAATTCGAATGATGAATGAATTGGAACGTATTTTCAAGCAATATATACTTATTTAGAAAAGATATTTCAAAATCAACGGGCTTGAATGTGCTAAGATATCTCTGGTAGATCTATGACCGGTTACCAGTTGAAAAAAAAAGAATAAATAAAGAACTACCTTGAACTTTAAATGCTCTTATAAGAAAGTATTTTTTTGTGTGTGTTTATTCCAGTTACGACCATCTTTCTTTCTAATAAAAAAAATCTAATCTGGGTTGATACAAGTCGTGGAGATTCACATCTATGGAAATTGCACTTAATCAAAGAAACGACTGCAGCAACAAAAAATTCGACGACTGAAGCGGAAACAATGCCATTGTTGTCAAATATTCTGTCAAATAGTAAAAAAAAAAAGATTAAGTCAAGCAATTTGCATTGAAATCAAAACATTGTTCCGTAATACTTACTTAATTT
>JAPMOQ010012738.1:0-23197 GCA_026543055.1 Argiope trifasciata
AGTACCTGTGAGACCGGATTTTACTCGGCAGTTTATGAATGATTTTCTCGAAGTTTTCTGAAGCATTACAAAGTACACAGCTTTGCTACAAATATACAATGTAAATAAACCATGTCAGTTTTTTTTTTTTGACTAATCAAAGAAAAACATATCAAACATTGATTTGATTTTTAAATTCGGTAATAATATCTGTACGACAAGTTGATTGGATAACACAATAATTGCATTGTTACTATTAGATGTGAGCTGAATGTATTTGTATTCAGATAATACTCTATAGCTCCATCTTACAAAATTTTGAGGTACCAATTGTTAATCACCATATGGTAAAAAAGGCAATTGCCACAAAAGTTTATGAGACGGCCCTAAATGACAATGTCAGCATAGTAGCAGATAGAAAAGAAGTTATAAATGTTGGTTATACAAAATGTTATTGTGTGTGTGTGTAAACTATAGTTTTTTGAGATAAGACATTCATATAGATAAACAAAAAGTAAAGTCTTATCTAAATCAAAAATGTGATCTAAATCGTTTAAGCTATTTCCGAGTTACGGAATAAATTTGTACATATGTGAGAATTGATATCTTAAAGTTATAAGATAAAAACACTCTATATCTGATTCAGTACTAATGCCTACGGAGAAACAAACCTTGTGACACTTAAATTTCTGAAAGAAAGAAGCAGAAAAGCATGAAAAGCTGCATGGGATGATATAATGACAAAAGCTGTGTTGCATTTTTGTAGCTTAAAGCAGCTACAACACACATTAAGCAAAATATCTACCTAACCCGAATACGATGAAATCATTTTTTATTGTCTAGGAGATGGTAATTTTGACTAATAAAAGATTATTAATTGTTAATTTCATACTTTATTCATGAATCTTTGGTAAATGTTATAAGATTTTATTGCCTATTTTGGAAGCATTGATTGAAATTATTAATTCAATCCTGATTCTAAATTATCAGAATTATTTTTACTGGTGATTTTTAGACTTTATCCCCACATGGACTTATTTCCCTACGTATACTTTCTTCCATACTCCGATTAAGAAAATCTGTTTTTGTTCTCTTCATTAACTTCAGCTGCAAATTCCTCCAAATCAGTGAAGCTGCTTTATGGTTACTATCTAGATAACATTAAATATTTCTTTTTTATCGTATCGTTTTATTTACTTCAGAAATTAATTAAAAAATAATAGCTTCTAATTTGCCACACATAAGAAAAAATATGTTTTTATAATTTTTGTTTGATCTAAAAACGCAAAATTCCGGGTAATTGGTACTTTACTAATTCTGTGAATTTTCTTGCATGAGGGAGCATTTATAATTTTTCCCTGAAATATATTCTTATTTAAAAGCTGCAATGGTGCACAATTAATTCCTGAGTATAAATGAACTTCCATAAATTGATGAAAATTTAAAATTGTTAAATCAGCTACACAGTTCTCAAATTTGCCAATTAAAATTCCGATGAGTCATCAGAAAATCGTCAGACTTAAATTATTTTCTAAAAACTGAATGATAAAAAATGAATTTGGCAATAAGTTATGAATGAAAATATATTCATTTCCAAGATTTACTTTTCTTTCAGGTTTCATTCCGACATTATTTTTCTCCAACAGATTCCTTTAAAGGGAAAATAAATTTATAAATACTTTGGCCAATCTGAGTTCCATTAATAATAAAAAAATATATGTAAGCTGTAATTAGGATCACGTTTTGTTTGAAAGTATTAGGATTCATCATATTACCACCGCGATTATATATTCTTGTATAAAATAAAATAAAAATATATTTAAAAAAGTTATTTCATTATTTTGCATTTCGAGAAATTACTCTTTTCACTTTTTCACCACATTGTTTGAAATAATCATAGTACAATGTTTTCGATGATATTCTGTATTATGATCTAACATTTTTTTATCAATAGACTAGCCGCTTTTGGCGACCAGCTGGTTCGCCATGAGTAATGAGTTGTAAAATTTTCAATTAAATCACATATTCATTAGCCTTGAAGTAATTCCGGGCATTAATTGGCCTGAAATTAATATTTTCTTTAAGATGATGGACGGAATTTCTAAAAGAACACGTTTTTCTAATAATATTCTTTAATTTTATAAATCAGTCAGTTTTAATTATTAATTTAGAACATTGATTGATGTAGCAACTTTTATTTAAAATATTAATAAAAATATTTTGTAAAATATGGCTCACAAAGCAAAGTATGAAGAAATTTGAAACTGATTATTCATAAATGCCTCGTGTGAGTCAAGCTACATAAAATGTAATTATTTACTTCATTTAGATCAAATTAATAGTATTAAACAATATATATGCCTATTTCTAATATTTTATAAATTGGCCATTGGACCGGAATTTAAATGCATATCCTATATAAATAATTTATTGAATTAATGATTTAAATATTGAAAACGATCATAGAATCCTTTGCCTTGATTTTTTAAAGAAAATATCACATTTTATATTTATTTTATTTTATCCAGTCACGTGCTGAAAGTTATATTTCTTTTTGGTTTAATTTGCAGTAATAGTTGTTTTAAAACTTGAACTTCCGTCAAAATGATGGCAACACGGTGATAAAACCTATTTTTTCCCCTTTGACGTGCTCTTGCAGATTAAATTTTATTGTTTTATCCGAAATATGTTGTTAAAAATATGGTTAAAACATTTCTTTAACAATTCGTTTAAAATAGAAGTGTAAGTTAAAACACTGATACCATTAGAAAGCTAGATTTTTAATCTTTAACTTGATGTAAAAATCATGTTTGTGCGATAATAATTTCGGAAGTTATAGCGGAAAAATGTTGCAATTTCGGTTAATTTTTAAGTAATTCAAATTATAATTAAAAAATTCGAAAAAGGGGTTCCGAGGTCACATTCCCGACCTCCAAGATATACATTTATCAAATTTGGTAGCGGTAGGTCCAACAGCCTGGCCTGTGGGGCGCCAACACACACACATTGAGCTTTATCATAAGTATAGATAACAAAATATGTGTTATTTTTTCTTTAAAATAAGTACAAAATTTAAGAAATAGTTAAAGTTAAAAAATTCAGTTATTAGTAGCTAAAGAGTCGGTAACTTTATTAGGAAAAACTTTTTGAGTTTAATGCTCTAATAATTTATCGGTTATGCTTCCAAAATATTAAAAATGTTTTTTTCGGTGATGTTGCCAAAATATTAAATATGATTTTTTAAAGAAAGCGAAAAAGGGGAAAAAATATTGAATAAATGATTTAGATGTTCCAAACGATTATAGAAACCTTGGCTTTGCATTTACTTTTTTAGAAACTATTACATTTTATAACGGAAAAAAAATATTGAATTAATGATACAGATATTGCAAACAATTATAGAAATATGCCATTAAGTGAGAGTTTTAATTCATATCATGTCTAAATTCAATCAGGTTTACCGTAAATAAAGAAGATTTGTGGAATTAATTATTTTGATATTGCAAACGATTATAAAAAACTTTGCTTTGCCTTTACTTTTTGAAAAATATCACATTTTATATTTCTTTTATTTTATACAGTAAAGTGCTAGAAGTTGCATTTCTTTAAATTTGATTGGAGAGGATTTTTTTTATTTGAATTTCCGTCATAGTTTTCTTTTATTTTATAAAGTCACATGCTAAAAAAAACATGATTCAAATATTTCTTTAAACATTCGTTAAAAATAGAAGCTAAATTTATATATTAAAACACTGATACCCTTAGAAAGCTAGTTTTGTAATCGTTAACTTGATGTAAAAATCATTTGTGTGGGATAATATTTTTGGAAGTTATAACGGAAAAACGTCGAAATTTCGCTTAAATTTTAATTAATTCAAATTCAATTAAAAATTCGAACAAAGGGCTCCGAGGTGTACATTCCCGATCTCAAGGTATACATGTACAAATATGGCAGCTGTAGGTCCAATGGTATGGACTGTAGAGCACCAACACACACACACACATTGAGCTTTATTACAATTATAGAAGTGTATATTTTTATTTAAATATTAACTAAAAAATTAAATATCTGAATTGATGAATACTCTTCTTTTTTGTATTCAGTCATGTTTATGAAGATCAAACACAAAGAATTTTTTTTTTTTCCATTTACTCAAAATTGCACACACACTCAAAATTTCATTAGAACAGATTCTAATGTAAGTTTTTTAAAATCAAAATAATTAATACATTTATCTTGACATAATTCCAAAAATGCCGTATGAACGAGGATTTTAACAAAATATTTTTTTAAAGCCAAATTTTCATACTGTATGAAGTCCTTAATACAAACATTTCTGGAAAGAAAAAAAATATATTATTTGTTCAGAAAATGTTATTTTTTCCCCTCTAAAATTTCCTTAAAACAAAATAAATTTGAATTTACATTCAGCTGAAATTGTTTAAATACCAGCATAATATTTTTAAAAAATTAATTTCGTTGGTTAGAATATATTACAAACCATGCCAGTAGCTATGGATTGGACTAAAAATGAAATTGCTTTTAATTAAGTGAGAAAAAATATTTTACTTGTTTGCATTCTAAGAATATTCATTAATTTTTAAAACGAATATCTGAAATTTACAGCTAAAAATTATTACTAAGTATAAATGTATTTTCTTATTTTCAGTACGGATTATTAAATAAGATCCATTTTTTAACATTCCATTATTAACAGATACATTTTTAGATTAATGAAGATCATTTTTTCTAGGTTTAAAATATTTTCTCAGCCATGGGTAGTCAAATTTTTTTAAAGCAATATTCTTTGCTCTAAAATGATATTAATTTTATTTAGACGCCTAATAAAAAGATACAGCGATCGGAGAAAATTCTTTCACACTGTTTAACACTTTGAAAATACTTATTAAAAAATAATAATTTCTATGGATAAACTCAGCCCTTACTTTTTTGCATAATATTTCTGAAAATGTTTCTCTTTCGAATTCTGATAAATTAATCAAAGATAGTTAAATAAAAAGAACTAATACATAATTAGATATGTTCCAAAATATGTTAAAGTCATTATATCGATTCTCTTCTTTTTTAATAACTATTTTATAATCACTACTTTTTTTGAAATAATAAATTATTTTGAATTACTTTTGTATTATTACTTAAATTATAATTGACATTAATTCTTGGAATATTAGTATAATTAGTTTTTTATATGGAAATGAGATTGAGAACGCATTGTGATTGGACAAATAATATCAAAGATACATTATTCCTAAAGTTCTTCATTTAATTAGATTGCATTAATATACATGGGTACTTAAAAGTTTCACATAGATTATGTAAATAATCTATTTAAAATGATTAATTTTGTATTTTGCCTCGAGAAGAAGATTGAAAAAGTACATTGAATTATAAAAATTTTTAAAAGATAAGCAATTTCCCTTTTCCAGCAAAAGCTATATTGAAAATTCGTCCTATGTTACGAAAAATATTTTATTAGGAAATATATAGATTTATTATTCTATAATTTGATATAAATAAAATAAGGAAAGCAAAAAGGAACACAACCGAATCAAAACTATAATCAACAGAAAAAGAATCCGACCTGAAAACTTCGTCAAGGGTCACTTTCAAGCAATGATTCAAAATAAGGGATTTTTTCTGTGAGGCAATGGTCAAAAGTATAGGCACCTGGCGACCCGAAAATTAAGGCAAAAGAGACATATCGATTTAAACAACGAAAGACAAAAACAAAGCAAAACATTAGGAAACATCACTAAATGAAACAAAAAAATATATATAAAATAAAACTACATAAGAATATTCAACAAAAATTAAAACAAACATCTCAATTAAATTAAGAAAACGAAAAGAGAAAGACCTACCCGCCACAGGAAAATCTACCGAACTGCCTTTCTAATTATAATACATTGTAAATAAAGATAAATGTAGTTTATGCGCACCATCTATTTCTCTAATATTTCATCATTTCTTTTTTTATTAAAATATTGATATTGCAGTAGCTTTTGGGAAAATCATTGTTTAAATTTTTAATAAAACTATTTGTTACTTTTATAAATGAAATTTTGTTATTACAAATTGTTTTAATTTTATAAAATTCTGAGAAAATTTAATTTTTGAAAATTTTGGAGTTAAGATTAGAGGGATAATTAAAGATTTTAATTATATTAAATATGAATTCGTCTCTTTTATCATAAATACCGACTATTGTTTTATCATTAGCAATTTCGATCCTCAAATCCAGATAAGTAGCTTCAAGATGATTTTTATTTGTTACTGTTAAAATTAATTCTTTAGGATAGCAGTTAGTAACAATATTGGTATTCACTAAGTTAATCAAAATTAAATCATCAATAAATCTCCATCCGTTTATTAAGTAAATAATTATAATTATTTTTCTCGTAATAATGTAGGAAAATGTTGGTTAAAACACTTGAAAAAACTGTACCCATTGGAATACTCTTGTTTGTAAAAGTTAATGCCATTGAAAACATAATTTTCAGTAATATTAAAATTGCATAACACCAGCCAGTTATGTTCCTTAATTATTCTTCATTTAAATATTCGTCATATATAAGAGTACAGACATTTATTAATTTCTCATGGGGAAGGTTGATATATAATGTTTCAATGTCAAAAATATTAAATTTATAAATTTTGTTATCTTTTAAAAAATTCTAAACCTTTTTGCTATTATTAATAATAACGCAATCTTCTTTTTATAAAAACAGAAGTCATTTTCATATAAGAAGGAAAATTTTCTGTACCCAAGTAAGTCCTTTATAAGAAATAACTTCTTCGATTTCTACAGATGGGACAAGAATTTCATATCAAAAGACAAAAACTGATGGTAAAAAAGTGGTCACAGATACATATAATGCATTATATTTTAACATATATATTGAAGAAAACTTTTTCCATTGTGAAGTTGCAAAGTGCGAAAGAGAAAAATGTGAAGCATTGAAATAAAAATAATATCCAACAAACCAATAAATAATGAAAAGGGTTTCTTAACTGACCTGCTTGGTTGAAGGGAGTTACAACAGCCTTTGTAAGAAGGCCTCGAAACTATTTTTCAAATTCAGGTAATCGTTATCATTATTATAATCAATCAGTATGGATTTAGGACCAAAAAATTTTCAGAAATTACATATTCATAAAAAATAAAATTCAGACATTAATTATAATATTTGCTTATTTGAATACCACGTGAAGTGAAATTGAACCTTAATATAATATGAGCATAATAGTATTTGTTTTTATTACTAACATAGATAACTTAGTGTTATAAACACCAGGGACACACCATGATATTAGGTTATGTTATTACTAATATACTGTATATTAGTAACTCCTGTACTCCTGTAGTATATCATCATAACTTCTTATGAGGAAGTCAACATTCAAATACTTAATATTCTTATATAATTGCCCGGGCATTATTTAGTACAATTATAAATATTCAAAAAGTAATATTTAAAGAATGTTTAGTAAAAATACTTTGATTGGGTTTGAAAAAAATACTGGTAAAAAAAAACAGCACAGTTAGAGTCTGCAAATATGCGCTCCACACCTTCATCAAAAAATGACTTTTTTAATGTATCCATGATATCTGCATATCAACTATATTTGTTGCTGTACCCGAAAAGGAAATTTTGCTAGCTGTTAGAATCATTTCACAAAAAACCAGAAGTTACAAACAAAAACTTGAACTGAGAGATTCAAAATTCAGGTTTCATACCAATACTAAAAAGAAATATAATTATTGGTACCTTTAAACTCTCATAAAAGGAGGAGATACCCAAACACAGAAAAATGGAATATATATTTTTAAGATCATGTCATTAGAGATCAATCCTATTTCCTGTAAACGCACCTTTTGCAGTACATCTATATTCAGAAGTCATTGGATGAAATGCTCTCGATGCAATCAGTAATGAAAGCCACAAGGAAAAAAAGATATTTCGAATACGTGGCTTATTATGGAAATGAGCGGGCCAATTAGCTCTCAAAGACTGTCCCTAAACTCAACATCGACATTGTCGTTAACAATCCTAAGACCTTTTACAGGAAGATTATGAGAGAAAACATGGTGGAATTTGGGAATCAAAAATATCTTCTTTTTTTTTTCAAATAAAGAGATGTTAACAAAATCATTTTCCCCGTCCATTAATAAGAGACTGTCATGCCATCATTTTATACTAATTACAGAATAGGCCAATTTCTCACTGGTTATGATAACTTTAAAAGTTATCTATATAAATGTAATTTGTCTCCATTATCTACCTAAGATTGTAATATTGATGGTGAGGAAAATGTTGCATATGTACTCCTTCTATGTTTCCAAATTTCTCCGCCAAGTTTGCCGGAGAAAGACAGAACCTAAGACTGGCTTTCCAGGCAAATACTATAAATTGAATTCCAAATTATTATCAACTTGTTTCCACCAGAAGTGCTTTTGAAACTTTTTGTAAATTTATAATCGATACCTGTAATCCTTCACAAGCATAAAGCTTTCTTATTTTTTTGTTATTTGCTGAATACTTACTACTATAAGCCCCGTGCGGTACTTTGAGTTGCACGGTGATTTTATAAACGTTTCTATAAAAATAATATGTGGCTGCTCAGGTGCTCCTAATTTTAAATATAATTGGAAATACTTGAAATGCTCCAAAGTCAATTTTTTCTGCTCTTTTATTTTCTCTGAGTTCTCAACAGTAATAATATTATAACGATAGAGGAATGATTATATCTACTGTAAACCGCGAATAAAAATACTCTCATAGAATATACAATTTTTGTTATCAGCCATTACAGTTCAGGAAACATATACTTATTAAAAGCTTCTGGTTTGTTATTCTTCCTTTTTGTCTCATAAGTGTTTGTCGGACTTTTCATCAATTATCAGATTCTTTGTAGCATATTTATACAGACAATACTATTCTTTTTTCAACCATCATGGGGATTTTTGCATTTATTATAAACTATCTGTGAAATGGATTGCAAGTGAAAAATATTATTACTGAAAAATACTGATCAGAGTATATGCATGTATATCAATAATACATCACCTTACAACGGATAAATAGAAAATTAAATATTTTATTTAATTTCAGAGTTTAACATAACACTCACACAGACATATCATATTTATGTTATTTATGAATGGAAAGTTTATAATTAATATTAGAGAATTGTTAAGAAGAATTATTATATTAGAGAACCTTTTGATTTTTTTTATAATGTCAAGTTCAATATTTTTTTAATGTTTACATGAATTATAACAGAGTATGATAAAAATCAGTTTCATGCAAAATTTTAAACATTTTCAAAGTTTGTTCTACTAAAAATATATCATATCTAAAGTCATCCCAAACACTGATAAAAGAAAAAAAATATTTACATATATTTATCACTTAGCTAAAAGAACCAGTAATAATAATAGCTGTTTTTCTTCAAACAAATTCAGCTTTTACACTCATAGCACATTTTCCCTGGTTTTACTCAAACATGCTAATAAGACTAGAACAAAATAAATTTCATATAAAAGGAAATTTCAAATTAGGAATTATTGTTATTCCTACAACATATTCTATACTGCTCCACAAAATAGCATAGATTCAATGCTGTTTTCACTCAGATACTTGAACATTTCCAAGACAGTTCCGCTTCTTTCCTTTGATTGCACAGGGAGTATTGTTAAAACAGCTCAATATATGTTACGGTAAAACAATTTTTGAATCAAATCTACTCTTCCAGTTGAGTTATTCACTATCATAAACGAAAATAGGATTAGAAAATGAAAAGTACACACTGCTTATTTTGAAAGAAAACAGATGGAAAGTTACATTTATTTTTGGAAAATATCCAAATCCCCATCCTTGTTTCAAAATAACTCATTCTAAAATGTAAGATATTTAAAAATAAATTCCTGAATAGCAGGCTCACGATGATTCTCTTTGCATTTTCTTGTACTGACAAGAATATGCCTTTTTCTTTACAATAATTTAGATATTTCTAGTTTTAGCTTATTAAACCTGAATAAGATAAAATACATTATAATAGATAAAAATGTTAACGTACGTTTAGGTAAAAGGATTTCAGATTTCACAGGTTAAATGAGTTTGGAACAAAAAGTGAAGAGAATTCAGAATGTATTGGATGTATTTGATTTACTAGGGAGTTCCGAAAGTTTCTTTCATAATTCTACAATGAAATAAATTCGCAATGTTTACAATTAACGATACTTAATTTGTTATTTAAGAGCACTTTTGCCCTATTAACTACTTCCATCCTTCAGAAATACGCATTATGATTTCTTTCCTTCCGTATTTCTTGTGTGAAACTCTTGTGTTTCGCACATAGAATTATGCGCCTTTATTTCACTAACGGATTTTATATGTTTATTGTGAATATATTTTTTAAGAACAGAAAAAAGTAATTATCAGATGGCGCGGGTTCCGATGATAATGCAGAATACAGTAAAACTTCCCAACAAACTGTGAGAGCATCTCACTTGCGAATAATGCAATATGTGATATCGCGTAGTCATGATGAAAAACAATGACTCTTCGATTCATTAATTATGGCAGGGTTTTTTTCTTGCAACTTTCGATTAATATAGTGCATAACAATAATTCTTAGAATTTATTTTTTTCACCTTGAGGAAGGAGCTCGTAGAATATTACGGTTTTCGAATTCTACCAAATGAACAAAAGTATTTTTTGCGGTGTTGTAAAGCTCTGGTATGACTTATATAGACAGCTAATAGATACACCTGCATGTTAGTACAAGCTGACCCAGTAAACCCATTCACAACGCAAAGAGAAATGAACTTTTGTGATACCTTGATATTATAGATTCAATTTATAAAATTCTCAAATTATACTTTGATTGTAAAAAAAAGTATTTTTGTAATTCATATTGGATTATTTATCAGGATAAAAAATACTCTAAAAAGCAAATGTATCTTAAGATTTAAAAAAGGATAATAAAAGTATGTGAGCTAATTGAAAATGGTTTTAACTATGACAAAATTTACTAAAATATTTATTTTTATTTAATCTTAAGTACTCCAGAAAAATAAATTAATTTGGTGTAATTTAATATTCATTTTCATTTACGGTTACTAAATTGACACTTTCCTTACAAGGAAATCTCTTAATATCTTATTCTTTTTATGTTTGAATTCTTAAACGATGTTTACATTTCTCTCAATTAAAGAATTACTAATTTAAAAGTGCATTAATATGTCATGCCTGTTTTTCTCTGAGTTTTAGGTGCAATATAACAAAAGATTGCAAAAAATTAAAATTAGATATGTTTGTTGGTGATTACGATGCTTCTATATCACATGTGAGGATACTGTTGAAATTTGACTATGCCCTTGATCATCAAAAATTGTATCAGATTCATGGGATATAATAATAAATAAAAATCCCTAATATTAAGAGAGTATGAGTATTTCATAGATTTGATTTTTAAATATTAAAAGCATATAACTAAGCATATTGGGACACATTTTTATAAGTAACAACATCTAAACTTAAAAAAAAAAGACTTTTAATGAATTGGCATTGTGTATTCGGAAAAAGTCAATAATTCAATTTTATTAATTTCATGAGGTAAAAAAAAGTTAAGAAACCCTTCATTTCCTGCTTCTTTTTTCATTTCTTTTTATGAAATATTTTAATTGCAATAATTATAGAATTCAAACTTCCAGTAATGAAATATGAGAATTTTCAATACTAATATTGAATGTTAATTATCACTTTTAGTCATAATACTTATTTAAAAAAGCATTTGCATATTTCATAAAATTTGTCTTTACAGAATGTCGGAAATTAATAAATTTATAATATAGCTTACACGGATTTCAGCAAATAAAATTGTTTCTTGCTGAAAGAAGTTTCTAAATTTTTTCATATATACAAGTAACTTCATATAAATATTTTACGAATTCATAGAGATGTTCATACTTTTCGTATGTGTTTTTGGTAAGCATGGGTATTCTTTTTACACAGTATATATCTTAAAAATTACTTTGGCAATTGCTTGCATTTCAAAACTAGATGTGTTCAAAAAAATCCATCTAGTTTCATTTTATTTCTTATTCTTTCTTAGAATCTTTTGGAGTCTCTTGTTTCCTAACTCAATTTCAAAACATTCAGTTTCGTTGATATTTTATTCGTAAATTTATTTTTCTCCCTTCAATGTTTAGTTTAGTTTAGTTATATAAACGTCCTTTTTTGAAGAAACATTAGGGCTATTTTGGAACCAACCTCGGAATTTTGAACAGCGTTCAGATGACGAGGATGACATCTGAGCTAGCACCCCACTCTCCAAACATCCACAATGCACCAGCTGGAAGACATTGGGTTCCATTGGATTTAACGTGCGCCAGACCCACTTATACAACGATACTTTGGGGATGTCGGGCATCGAATCTGCAACCCTCCAGTTCCAAAACCGAGACCTTAACATCAGGCCACAGCGGCCTCTTTTCTTCCTTCAAATACTTGTGATTTACACGAAGAGGGAATTGAAATACGTTGTATTAGATATAGGGCTTTTTGACTGATTCTAAATAATAATAGTCTAAATAATAGAAATAAAACATAAACTTATCGAATTCATAACATTTCTTGTGAAGCTAGTTTTTCAGCATAAAGCAGGTTTTAAGGTTATTTACTATGTTCGGGATAAATGTTTTATCCTGAAACAAATAGGCAAATAGTTCTAGTTTATAAATTTCAATTATATTTTTCAATATTTCTTAAGAAAAAATTGAAAACGCATCTTTGAAGCCAAAATATATCAGCTAAATTATTGTCTCAGAGTTATATATTGATTAAAAAAGATTTTAAAAAACTTATTAAACTTAAATATACCAATTAAGTGAAAAGCAATTTTTTAAAAGTAGAAAAAAACCACCTTTTGGCTAAAAATTGATATGAAGCAAAATTCACCTAATAAACTAATAAATGTGCAGCAAAAATATTAGATGCTAAGCTAAAAAAGATTAAATTTGATTAAAATTTATACGCTGAAAACAGAATTAAATAGGAAGTTCGAGAGAGATCTATAAAAAAGGCAGTTAAATTATTCCAAAGAATATGTTTGATTACAAAGTAAAACTTTATTATTTTTAGTTTTGTATAAATTATTTATAAATATGATTCCAATAATTATACAAATATTTTGAATAAAATGATTTTGGTAATATTAAGAAACTTCGAAACATATTTGAGCTAGTAGATTTTTTTTAGGATTGTCAATAATATAATCTTATTTTTCGTATATGTACTTGAAAGAATTTCTGTAGCAAAATTCATTTTTCTTTCAGTCAGAGCATTTGGATGTATTTATATACATATATTTTGTATGTATTAATATATATATATATATATATATATATTGATACATATATATAATTCTGACAAAATTTGTATTTTGCTAAATGAAAAACAGTTTAAATTTTCAATTATTTAAATAAGTAATTAAAAACATTTAATTTAATTAAGAAAAATACAATATAACATTTAAAGCAATTAAGAAAAATACAATATATGAAAAAAGTATTTCAAATTATTACAATAACTGTGAAAAAATAAATGGAAATTGGCAAGGTTCGAAATGATGGTTATTCAATCTAGCAATTACATTATACTTGAGCTTGATATTTAATTATCGTATCCAATTGGAGTCCTTGCATCGGATAATTATGTTAAAATAAACCAATCACTTGAGAAAAATGCGATATTGAAGCTCTGTGGCATCCGCAATCGTTTTCTGTGTTCGACGGAAATATGATGCCGTTTCAGAACAGAAAATTGCCTTTAATTAAAGAGGAAGTTAAACAGTTAAGGGGTGTAATTCCCTTCGACAGCTACAATTACATATAAAAATCCTAGACGATTACAAAAAGCACAATTTTTTTGTGTGTTTTTACAATTTAATATATGTATATTTAATTAGTATAGTAGTTAATTATAGTTCTGAACTACGTAACATAATTTGACAAGACAAATAATTTTAAAAAATTTCGCATCTTTTCAATTATTGCTGTAAATAATATGTATACAATTATAAATTTACAAACGAAATTCTTGAAGGATACTTTAACATATTGCTGACCTTGATACATGCAACTAGCAAAATATAAATTTTGCACCTTAAGGTATCTTTTATAAATAAATAAGTAAATCATATCAACAGCAATGAATTGAATAAGAATGAAAAAATATTATTCACCTATTATTCTAAAAATAGTTAAATTTTACTAGCAATAATACATTAAAGATTTTGAATTTTTGCTATAAAGGATGTCAATTTAATTTTCAAGCAATATGCGTGAGATCGTCGGAAACATATTGGTGATGATTATATTTATTTAAATATTGACATATTGGTGATAATTATGATATTTAAATATGTATTTAACTAAAAAATTCCACTATAAGTTTTTTATCAGAGAAATGCAATGAAATATTAATTTGACTTAGATGCAGAATTTCCACCTACTAAAAATTGATTGTATGTAATTGCAAATTTTAAATCATCTTGACTTAACTTTTTGTTTAAAGAAAGACATTTTTATAGGGAAGAATTGAATTTTGTTTTCATTGAAAATAAAGGGAAAAAATACGATATTGAATAAGTCATATTTTTATAAATCAGATGAAAATAAGAAATATGAATGCTATTTCTTTAACTGATGAATTGAAGATACTATCATTTCTTATAACGATTGATTATCAGGTGTTGCTATTATTTTTAAAACATGCACTTAATAAGTTACTTTTCATCATAAAATAATGTTTGCTTTTTTTCTGTGAAACGTTCATTTTAATGAATAAAGTCCCTGAAAGGCACAATGAATAAGATGGTAAAATTCCTTGGAAGTCTAATCGTATTTCTGTTACACCAAAGATGGTAAAAACTCTCACTTGATAGACTTCGTCATTGAGGGTGAAAATCTTCTGGTATGGTGATGGTACTCGCTACTTTGGTGGATGGAGAAAAATGCGGTAGTTTTCCTCTTCCTTCAATGAAAGAGTATACTTTCTGAGAGTATTCATTCTTACGCTGCTTTCCCATGTCCGGAAATAATTCTTAGGCCTCAAGCACAGTTCCAGCCAGCATTGCTGTTGCTGTGGTCCAGTCATTCAAGTGCCTTCGGGAGGGTCGGAACAGCCAAGTTAAGCTAGGTTGCAAAAAAAATTAAAGGAGGTATGTCAGGGCATACTTCCTTTTGGAATTTTTGGTGGTAGTTTTTTTAAAATCTGAGCAGCTATTTATGATAGTTTTATCACAGTGCTAAAATCTCTATACTTATTAATGTTAAAATCTGCTCTAAGAATGATATATGCTTTAGATATTTTCATAACAATACAAAAAAATACTAGAATTTAAGCTGCAAAACGCATCTGTAATTTTATTGAAAATGAAAGAAATTGTTAAATTGCAACCTATAACATAGCAAACAATGAATATTTACATTTACAAAATAACATACTGTTGATGGTGAAGATTCTTATTCTGAAACAAAATCTCAACTGACATATTTGAGATAATAAGTTTTAAGGTAACTACAATTTTCGTAATATCTCAAGGAAAGACGCAATCTTGCAAACTATAAGCACAATTTCCAAATTTTTATTTTTATTTTATGAAATTTAAGATTTCAGTCATTAAAATAATCTTCCATCAAAAATAGAATCATTCCAATAACACAGTTTTAATCACTTATATCTGAATAGACAATCCTCAACACAACAAAAGTCGAAGATTTTTAAGAATGAGAGAGATGGGAAGAAAATAATTTCTGAGCATTAATTTCACTGGAATGAAAGAAGAAGCAAAATAATTATTCCAGATCATCCATCTTTGTTTCACAATTCTTCGAAACAAATAAAAAGGAATCCGCACCACCATTGCAATTTCCTGACTTCCATTTCGTCGAAGACACAACGAAGTGATTAAAGAAGTTCAACCCGGGGCACAATTCCGCTTTGTAACCCAGCCATGGTACTGTTACCTTAATGGAGTCATTATTATTTGACATTGGAAGATGCTTCAAATTGATGTTTTACCCCTCGGCTGTTTTGTTCATCTAACTTTTTTTTTCATTCTTTTCCAAATAAATCGAGGAATATCTTGTTTCAGCAAATGGTTCTTATTATTCCAGTCTCCTTCCTTTGTCTGTGGCCTTCTTTTACCTCGTTAATTTTTCATTTCTGTTTTGAATTTAAATTTTTCTTAGTACTGAAGCAAATTTTTGTTTTGAAATTTTTTTTTGTTTTTAACTTCGTATTTTGTTCCTTTTTTGAGGGAGGTAAACCTGAGTAAGCAATTATCTAGGAGTCCCTCATTTGCATAAATTCCATCTTTTTACTATCAAGTCATGACTTTTTTCTTACTATTTAAAGCAGTCGTTTTTTATTGCAGGATGAAATGGTTTTAAATTAATGTTTTTCTTCAGAGTACTAGATTTCTTTCAGTGAAATACATTTTTATGAGTATTTTTTGTTTGAAATAAATTTTTGTTCATTAAACTGTGATTTCTTTTACAATGTGTTATTAAAGAATTTCACAGAATCAAAAATAGTCAGTAATACTTCAAAATGAGGAACTACAAAAATCTATCAAATTATGAAAAGACAAAAAAAAATAATAATAAATGTAGCCTAAAAACAATATATTTAAAAGTATAAGCATATTGTATTTATGACATAAATACAATTTTATAACGAAAATACACAATTAACGTAAAACACAAGTTTTTACATTGTATATCCAAAGTAAAAAGAAATAGGAAATCAAGTCAATTTTTCTTTAAAATTAGATAAAATCCATTTTATTTATTGATCAAGATTGAGATAGCTTTTGCATGCACATAATTTTTAAACTTTTAATTTAAATGAAAACACAGTTGCCATCACTCGCAAAAACAGTTGATGTCACAACAATCACGAGCAAACTTTACAGGCGGCTGCATCCGAAGCTGGGATGAGTCAATCTTAACGCTCATTGGTTATTTAGCAATACGATTTGGACGGTTGTTTATGCACGAAACACAAATGTTTATTTAATTTTTTTTTAATGCACGTTACAGAATTTGCACGTGTTATCCATTTTACGTTAGTAATATCGAAGACAAAAACATAAATGATGAATGGCGAATTGATCAATGATCAATTTTTAAACCTATATGATTTTGTTTGCCAATCACCTTCTATGAATGCCGAGTTTTAAGAGTTAAACCAACAGTCAATCAGCGTTAGGGTTGGATTCACTACCAGCTTCTGAAAGAGGCGCTTCGTGATTTTTCAAGGCCAGTTGGCGTAACCCACATGTCTGATTTTCTTACTCCAGTTGTGGTAATGCAATGCAGATTAGAAATTTTTTATTTCCTTTATTCTGTTTTCTTTTAATTTAAAAGTACTTCAGAGTGAATCCAAAAGATCGATTAATTAACAACATTTGATTTTAAATACATCAGACACAAAGAATATTTATAGAATCGTTTGAAATAATCGGTCGAAATTCTTCTAAGAAAGTAAGTACCATATATCAATTTATGACGTAGTGTGACTAGTTGAGGGGATTCCACGGAGTGCTGCATTCAAGGATCCTAACCTCCACACATAGCAAGTGAATACAATAATGGCTTGTGATGGCATTGTTAGAAAGTGGTTGTGCTAAAAAAGTTTGAGAATTAAATTATTCAAATTTTTCTTGCCAAACCTCTTTCGCTAGATGATTCGATGATACTGATGAAAGGTATATCATCAGAAAACAAATAGTTTTTTTTTAATCTTATGAATGTAAATCAAGAACCAATTCAAGTATGCTCAAAAAATTCATCATGTATGAGAAGAAAATAAATTTAATAAATGTTTGTAAATAAATTAATTGGATGCACTTTAAAAATTAGGAATAAAATATCAGGTAACCAGTAACATACAGCATGTAAACAGTAAAATAAGCAAAAGTTTTTTTCATATTAAATTTCTGCATTTTAAAATAATGCACAATATTTAATTGATCTAACTTTTGAGCAGGAATAAAAAAGACCCAGTATTTTTAATGAAATGTTACACTAGTGATGTTTGCATTCCGGGATTGAGAATTTTCTTAAATTCCCATTATAAAAAAACTAGATCAGATAAGTAATTATTGTTTATATTAAAATGGATAATAATTATAAGTATTTGAGTGTTACTGATTGCAAAACTAAAATCAATAATGCTTCTGACTTCATTATACGCATATTTTAGAATTCGATAAAGGTAATTTTATTATGCTCTCGAATAACACTAATGTCTTTCGTCTATTTTCTGAAAGTTAAAACCATGTATATTAGATTTTGATTTTAAAAAATGCCTTCAGCAAAATAAATTTTCTTCACAAGGACACCAAAGGCAATTACTTTAATAGTTCAGGACTAAGGACCTGCTGTCAAGCATATGTAACCAGTCGGATATAAAGAAGGAAAAAAAAACAATTTTTTACATCCTTACAATTCAGAAATCACCGAATTAGTTGATAGCCATCCTTTTTCCAGATGCTTAAACTCCTTTTTACAAAAAGAAGTAAGCAATAATTACTTATTTACATTTATTAAAAATGTAAATAATAATTATAAGCATTTGAATGTTACTGATTTCAAAACAAAAAAAATGAATAATGGTTTTGACTTTATTATAGTTTTATTCTAAAATCTTTTAAAGGCAGCTTCATAATACTCTCGAATTAAATTAATGTCTTTTGTCCATTTTCTGACTCGAAAACTTTCTTCCTTTTGATGAAAAAAATAAATTATGTAAAATAATTTATCTTCATAAGAGCAACAAAAAATGAGTTAAAAGTGCATGATGAACGATCGGCTGTTCAAACACACATAAAATAGTTTTCTACGAAACGATAAACAATCTTTTTTTTTATACCTTATCAATCAGAAATCACCAAATTATTCCACAATCAAACGATTTCGGGTGCTTAAACAACTTTTTAAAAATAATTAAAAATAAGTAATAATTGCTTGCTTACTCACATAAACTTATTCAAAAGTAAAAGTAATATTTATAAACATTTGGGTGTTACAGATTGTAGAACTAAAAATGAATAATTATTTGACTTCACTGGACTTTTATTTTAAAATTCGAAAAAGACAGCTTCACAACATTCTCTAATAACATGGATGCCTTCTTTTCATTTTCTGTTGTTTCGACTTTAGTTGGGAAAAAAAATGCATTAGGTAATATTATTTTTCCTCATAAGGACACTAAAAGCAAAGTGCTTAAAAGTGTATGATGAAGCGCCTGCTGTCAAAAATACGTAAATCAGTGTACAACGAAAAGCTAAACAATCAATTTTTTAGACCTTATTTGAAGCCAGAAATCTAAAATTATTTGATAGTTATCCGTTCAATAA
Source organism: Argiope trifasciata (assembly GCA_026543055.1). Taxonomy (NCBI): domain Eukaryota; kingdom Metazoa; phylum Arthropoda; class Arachnida; order Araneae; family Araneidae; genus Argiope; species Argiope trifasciata. Next base: position 19,436 of record JAPMOQ010012738.1, read on the forward strand.
TGCTTAAACTCCTTTTCAACAACACAGAGCTATTACTTACTTAAGTGTGTATATATATATATATATATATATATATGTATATGTATATGTATATATAATTAAAATAATAAGTATAAGCAATTATGTGCTTCTGAGTTAAAAACTAAAAATGAATAATTGTTTTGAATTCATTATACTTTTATTTTTAATTTCTATAAATGCAACTTCATGATACTCTCGAATAACATTCATGTCTTTTGTCAATTCTCTCACTTGAAAACCTTCATCATTCGACTTTTTGATTAAAGAAAATGCATTAGGTAAAATAATTTTTCCTCATAAGGATACCAAAAGCAATGAACTTAAAAGTGCATGATGAACGACCTGCTGTCAAACATACATAAACCAGTCGGCTATAAAGAACTAAACAGTCAAGCGAAAACTGTAAGGAAAAAAACCTATTTTCTCTCTAAGTTATTGATGGAGGAGTTCGTAAAAATTCTCCTTCTTCATCTTTTTTAGAGCGCGAAAAAATAAATCGTAGAGAATCGTGAAGCTAGATCCTTACTTACCTGAATTGCTTTCTTGGACAGTATCAAGTCAAAGCTTTTAGCTAGTGTTAGAAGTAAAAATCCTTCCACCTTTAAAAGATGACGGTAACTTTGAATCATAAACTTGAAGCCAAACTGATAGTAAAAAGAAAGACGATAAAGTGAAGTAAAGGGGGCGACGTTTTTATATAAAAAAAGGACGCGATAATGTAGAAAAGAGATAGCTGCATGGGATGAGGATCAGTGTGTAAGTATAGTGACAGGTTAAGTTCACGAGTAAATGATTTAGTAAGGAAAGTTTTAATAGAACATAGCATTGTTTCGTTTTAAAGAAGAATAGCAGAAATAATCACATCTGACGTTCATGCCAGCTCTTAAAGCTAAATAGCAACATTTCTTTAAACTGCATGTATGTGTTTTTGGTAATAAAAGTTTTATTTCAAAGGATAAATCAGTTTTTTGATGGTATTGGGAGAAGGTTTATATTTAATATTAAGTATTAAATCCTTTACGCATTATTCGAAATCAGAAGTCACCAAACTATTTGACAGTCAACCCCTTTTGGATGTTTAAATTCCTTCTACAACAAGAGGATGCAAAATATATACGTCAATATAATTTTTATTTCTATTCACCTTTTATTTTCACTCTGTACAGAATTTGTAACTGTATGTAATGTTTTTATAAATAATCAAATAAATAAGATATTTTCAGCTTTAAGGAAAAGAAGTCACTGCAGTGCGATCTAATACACAATTCATTCTTCATAACTGGTTTTTCAATGTATTAACAGTTCCTACCTACACAAAACCACAAGGAATACATTTTAAATACTTTTTTCTTTAAAGCAGTTCATTTAATAACGTGTTCAGAAATATTTAGTTCCGAAATTCATGAACCTGTTAACATGATAGTAAATCAATAAAATTGATGTATGATCTATTCACATATTAAAACATTTGAAAATACAACATTATTTTAATGAGGTGTTGTCATTAGAAAAAAGTTTTATTACTTAAGACAATAAAAAAATAGACAGAAAGCTAAGATTAAAAATACAGAAATGAACTTTTTTTTTTTAATAATCCAAAATAATGGACAAAAATGAAGACTATTTTAATTATGAAAGATACAGACATATTATAAATAAATAAGGAATAAAAATTTCAAAAATGTGAGTCATTATATCCCGAGGAAACAATAAGGTACTTTAATAGCAAAAATATTAAACAATACATTTGAACTGGGACTGCCGCTTGATGATATGCTTGCCAAAATTAATTCGTGTCTAGCAAAATATCTGTCCGATCTTTTTGAAAATTTCAAAATATTCATTGAAAGGCCCAGAGATAATTACTAACACAAAACTCAAAAATTGGCAATTTCATTAGTTTTAAGGTATCTAATCCCCTTTGAGAGGGATGTAAATTAGATATTTAGGGATGTAAATTAGATATTTAGGGATGTAAATTAGATATTTAGAGGGATTAAATAGATATTTTCTTTACTTTTTAGACCCCTTACTAGAAATTTTTTTCCCGTGAACTTGCTTAATGAAACTATGAAGATAGCTTTATCAAAATGTTGATAACGCTTAAATGGTCTGCGATGAAATATCCTGATGATGCTATTTGCTTTTTAACTTACAGATTATTATTGCATGATTTAACATTATATATTATACAATTATTAAAATAATATTATAGAAGTAATTAATAGTCCTAATATTTCAAAATATGTATTTAAGCATAAATGAAATTCATTTAAGATTAAATTTAAGTAATTAATATTAATTAAATTCTTTAAGATGATAATTAATATTAATTAATTTGCTTTTTAAGGTCAACAGAATATTTTCCCAAAAACATTCTTTCCTCGCTGTTCTTTGCTATCATTAAGGTGCTGATTACATAATTGCAGTAATACTAGAGAAAAAGATTCTAAAGGTTTTCTGAATAGGTAACTCAGATAGATTCCATTTTTGAAAATGCTTATTCCATTTTAGATTTCAGTCCTCCATTAATCAATCTCTCATAGTGAATTCATTACAACAGGTATTCAGCTAGAAATCCGAGCTGATGTGTCTCCATCAGTACATTTCTTCTATGACATACAATAAGTCATTTTAATGTTATAAAAATGTTGAAACCATTTGAAATGACGAAGTTAGATAAGTAAGGGTTCATTTTCTTGAAAGAAAAAAAGAATTATAGATTTAAGAATATTTGTATAATTTTAATTCAATTTGAAAATTTAGGATTATTTTTATTTCCATTGAATAAATAAGCATTTGAAATTTCTGATAATATATCAGATGTAAAATAAAACCTATCAACAATTAATAATCTATAAATCCTAATTTAAGTAAATCGACTAAAAGAGGTTTTTTAAGGCCTTATCACACGGCAAAATATCTTCGACACTTTCCGTCAGCAAACGACAGCGAAAGTGACGTCACTTCAAAGTTTCACATGATTGGTTGAATTTCATTTGCGGACAATATTTTCGATGATATTTTCGAACTGGTTAGAAAAAGTGGTCGATTATGAAACTTGCTTGACCGGTTTTTGAGGGTAGAAGCGTAAAAGTGTTGGCGAAATTTCACCGTGTGATAAGGCCTTTAGGAAAATTTTTTGATTGTATTAAAATTGAAATGCCTATCGCATAATGATACTGTTGCTTTAAAGAGTAATAAGCAAAATGCGGAATTTGTTTAATGGTTTGCATGTTATTTTTTTTTAATAATGATATCATTTCAGCAGCCTAATCCAAAGAGAGATTTAAAAAAATTCAAACAATTTTAGTTTATAACTTTATTACGAATGAATACAGTTTTGAATTTGGCATGGATTGACATCTATCGATACTTTTCTACTAGCGCATAGAATAAGTCATGTGAAAGATGTAATAATACTTTAATCATCTGAAATGGCAAGAATAGATGATAAAATGCAGCATGTTCATTTTTGTATATTAAAAAGAATAAATTTTTATATGCATTTATATTCATTTTCAAATTTACGATTTTTTTTGTGATGGATTAATAAGCTTTTGAAATTTCTCAACTGTAAATAAAAGCTTACGGATAGTTAACTGTCCTTAAATCAATTATGTGTGAATAATAATAATAGTTCATTACATATGGCAATTGAATTTAAAAGAAATTGACAAAGCTAACTTCTTCTGAAACATTCTTAATTGTTTTGTTGCTGATATCATTAGGCTGCTAATT
>JAPMOQ010012742.1:0-11845 GCA_026543055.1 Argiope trifasciata
ATTCAATATCTCCATTGGCGCGACTCCACAATATAAATCGCCGCATGTGCATATGGACAGCCAGATATGGATTCTTTTCACTAGCAGAGTCATTTTGTCTAATCAGTCGTTGCTTGAACGCATATGTGTGCCCCATCATTTCAAATAGATCCATGATGTCTTCAAAGGATAGGAATGACAAAACATACAGATGCTAAACTTTTTTCCCTTATGAAGAGACTCCTCAAATCATCAAAAAACGATCGACCACCAGCAACTGTTGCCATAGTGTTAAACCTAGGTGCACTTCAACCGGTTTAGCTATTTTCTACAAAGATGAATCCTTAACCTTCTAGCGGGTGCACGTATGTGAGAGATACACTAGAGATGAATTTCGTTTTATACCTTCAGATTTGGTGGCGCTAGGAACGTCTGTTTCCGGCTATTTGTCCCACTCCCTTTGACCTACTTTCAGTCGTCGTCGTAAATTTGGGGCGTTCATAGGTCTCTTCCGATCAGATATTTGTATTTTAGAGATACGAGCAACCGTTCATGTCAGTTTTTGTCACATCTGATTTTGTATGATTTCACAAATAAATCTGTATTGTTTTAGACTGGCGATAGCTGGCAAATGCACTTTCGAAGGAAAATGTTGAAAAAAAGCACCCACATCTCTAAAAAGTGAGCTAACATTAAAAGTGCTAAAGAGAAAATCCGAACTAGGTATTGAAGAATTGGAAGATTCGACGTCAGTTAAAAAAACCTTGCCAAAAAGATAAGCGGATTAAAATCACGAGGTTCGGTTTGAGAGTTGACAGAAATTCATACGTTTGGAGCACACGAAACACATTTGCTCAAATTGCAACGCTGCAATGAAATGACAATAAAACTATTTTCTTCCTTTTCATGTCTATCTTTCAATTACTTTTTCCTTTTCATACATAAATTCTGTATTATTTTTTTGCACTTGTATATTTTATATGCCAATTGTTCTGTCAAAATATCGGCCATTTCATTTATATTATTTTTAAATCCATTCCGTTAAGCCGTGATCATTTTATATTGTTATTGCAATCTATGTTTATATTGTTTCTGCTTCTTTTTAAGTAAAAAATGTTTAAAGTGATTGCAGTTATGAATCCTAAGCTACTTATAATATAATTTCAATAGTTACGCTTTTGAAAATTTACTTTTCACTATAGCGTATGTGGGAAATAAGCGCGACCTTTCGTGTTGGTATGACGGCCGCACCCGCTGGAAGGTTAATAGACACTCCCTCGATCTAGTGGGAACCATTGAGAAAATGTTGCTCAGTAGGTATTGGTTGATATGGAATTCAAACTCACCAATGGAAAAACAGGATACAAATAAAATAAAATGCTGTATTTTATTTCTTTTTTTTTCTCAGAGAAGGAGAGAAAGGCTCTTAATTGGAATTCGATGGGCTGAAAAATTGTCCCTGATTTCTGAGAAACTCCTCTTGATTCAGGCTTCTGTTTTGGGATCCCCCGTCTCAACAATAAAGATAAGTTGATTTCTTGAATGACCGTTGAGTAATCTGTCAGCGTTTTCTTTTTAGTCGTTGATTCTCCAATTTTATTGAAGAGGCACGTTAGTTGTGTGTTTATGTTGTAAAATTGAATTTATGTTATGTATTTTTCATGTGTTCTTATACTTTTAAATGTATCGTTTTTAGGTTAGGTTTAATTTTTTATTTGTCATTATTTGTTCGGTTTATTCTTTTTATTTGTTTGACAGTTTTTCGTACATATGCATCAAACTTTCCACACGAAAAGAGTCCGGGTAATAGCTAGTATTGTATAAAAAGATATAAAGAATTTAGTTCACATATCCGACTACGTTACAAACACTGTTTATCGATCACATTGGTGAAATGTTTTCATAGTTATTTCTTGTAGTTCAGATTTTTCTCTTTCCAAAACATTTATCTTTCCTATGAGAAGGAAGGCCTGCCCTATCATCCAGGGGAATTTTAAGAAAACATATTTTTCAACTAAGATTGTCTTAGTTTTCTCAAAACTCTGCTTTTCATAAAAATTCTCCACCGTTAACATGATACCTCAAAAGTTAATATAAGCATTTTATTAAAAATTTCAGCCTGCATTTAAAATAATGTGGGCAATGAAATGAGCCAAACGTTTTATTGTTGGTAAAATATTTTTTTCATTTACAGGTTCTTTTTTTAGAAAAATTAAGCAGTGAATTTAAGGAAAATGCATATATACGTATATTTTTACCCACAACTTCTTTGCATCTCTATATTTTTCTTAGATTTTGGTTCATTTCATTCATCATTATATTCTATAATTTGCATACAAATTAAAATAGGACTGTTGCATTATCATTTTGTGTAGAAATGTTAACCGTTTTATTTAAGTTTCCTTAAAATTTATTATAAGTTTTCCTATTTCTCAAAATATATTATACTTTCAGTTTTTTTGTTTTTATAGTACTTTGTGTAACAATTGACAATAAATCTACAAACCATTATTTTAAATAATTTTGTTATAATCAAATTTTTCAAAATTTGTCCTTCAAACGTAGGGAGATACCTTAATTGTATCTGCATTCTTAATGTTTCCTTCTTGGAATGCACACATAATGGAATAACTAATCTTTTACTGAATAGCTTTTCCTCCCCCGGATATCGCTGAGGATGCGTACGGATCCGGCAATAATTCTTCCATCCCCAAACCCTTATAAATCCCCGGCTCCTTGTTTTACGAGCATTCCACTGTGGGAGATATGTGTGCAGCTACTTTTTATTTATTTCCGGGCAAGAGGGAACAACTGAGGAAGAGTCCTGGAATGTTTTATATCGGTTTCAGCTAGATTTGCGATATCACAAAAGTAAAACAATACTACTTTTTAAAAGTGATGGAGAAAATATTCTGATTTAGTTGTTTATTTCAACGTATCTTAAAAAACATTTTCTAACTATATTGGAATTCCATCTTTGGTTTCAGTGAAACAAGTTATATATATATATATATATATATATATATACAGTGGGTAAAAAAAGTTTCCGTACGCGTTATGCCAATTCTTTCAGACGTGTTTAAAACAGGCCCGCAGTAAATCTTTGACGTTAGAAAGTTAATCACTGATAAGAAAACATCATTATGACAGTTGTTGAGTTCAAATTTGTTCTTGATCGTCTCAAAATGGAAGTTCCCAGAGCCATTCGGGAATTAGTGATTAAATTACGAAATGATGGATTATCCATGAAAAGGATTAGTGACAAGATTAAAAAATCGAAGTATACTGTGCAATATATTATTGAAAGATATCGTAAACTTCATTCACTTGAGGATAGACATCGATCCCGGAGGCCGTCAAAATAAAAACGCGTGCATAAAAGAAACATCTTACGCCAAGTTCAAGAAAATCCACGAATTAGTGCACCGAAGTTGGCAGCTGATTTAATGGTTAGTTACAACATTAAAGTCTCAACTCAAACCGTGAGAAATGTCATTAAAAAAAATGTTTATCATGGACGTGCGGCCCGGAAGAAACCCTATATAAGTTTTTACAACAGGAAAAAGCGCCTCGAGTTTGCAAAGAAGCATGTAAACAAGCCCTTATCTTTTTGGGAATCCATTCTTTCTAGCGATGAATCAAAATTTTACATTCATGGGTCAGATGGCCGAGTTATGGTGTGTAGAAAACCAAACAAACAAAAGCTAACTAAGAATTTATGTGGAACTGTGAAGCATGGTAGTGGCGGTGTTATGGTGTGGGGTTGTACGAGTGCTTCTAGAGTAGGAAATTTGCAGTTCATCAAGGGAAATACGGATCGATATGGATATCTGGATATTCTTAAACAAAATATGTTATCCAGTGCAGAGAAACTATGTCTTGGAACTGGATTTACTTTTCAGCAGGACAACAATCTTAAACATACCTCTAAGATTTGCCAAGAGTTGTGCCTTTACCATGTTAAACAACAACTTCATAGCCCTCCTCAGTCACCCGATTTAAACCCCATTGAACATTTGTGGGAAGAAATTGGCCGACAATTTAAAAAATATGACATAAAAGACAAAGTTGAGCTCAAAAGTACCATTAGTAGTATTTGGTGTAATATTTCTCCAGAAACTACAAAACAACTTGTAGGGGTAATGCCTCAAAGTCTAAAAGAGGTGATAAAGTTCAAAGGAGGGCCTACTGATCATTAAATGTATATTTGTTAAATGTATTTTGCATTTTTGTAAACTTTTTTCGTGTGCTAGGGTACCGTACGGAGACTTTTTTGTTCCATGTTTACACCATTTTTTGAGTTTTTAAGATTTATTATTTAATTTTGTCAAAATTATCATCTTTTTAATATGAATAAATATTAAATAATATTATTTTTAACTCATTTTTAAGTTTTTATTTTTATTATTATGAATTTTGTGTGACAAATTAAGCTTTGATTTGCATTCGTATCTGCGTACGGAGACTTTTTTTACCCAATGTATATATATATATATATAACCGAATTCCAGAATCAAAAGAAGTTAAAACAGAATCCCAGAATCATCAAAAATTAAAACCATATACCAGAATTATGAAAAGTTAAAACCAATTTCCAGAATCATTAAGAATTAAAACCAAATTTCAAAATCATCAAAAATTAAAACCAAATTCCTGAATCATCGAAAATTAAAACCAAATTTCCGAATCATCAAAAATTAACACCAAATTCCAGAATCATCAAAAATTAACACCAAATTTCAGAACCATCAAAAATTAAAACAAATTTCCAGAATCATCAAATATTAAATTATTTTGAAAAACTGAAACTAATTATGTCGGAATCGAAATTAAAATTTAATTCTGAATTAAACAACAAAAAGTAAACAAAAATAAAAGCTAAAAGTAATAAAATTTATTTATCAAACAAATTTAAATTAATATAAATAAGTAAACGAAACAAAGTGAAAATAATTAAGGAAACAAAACTAAAAATTTATTTCGGATTCGAACACGTTTAAAATTTAAAAATGAAAAACATATCATTGTATTTAGGAGCGCTAATGCAGCTCTACTAAAATACAGATGATTCTGAATAAATCTACACAACAAGCCAAGTAAAAAGGAACATAACAAAATCAAAATAACAACAAATAGAAAAAGAATCCAGCCTGAAATAAAATTTTTTTAAACCAAAAACCATAGGAAAATTGGCTGTCTTTTATTCGATGATTCTTTTTTACAAACAGAAAACATAAGCATGATGAAAACATAAGTGAATTAGACCATTCTGTCTGAATTTATTCTAGAGGATGAAATAAAAATACAGTACACTCCCGAATATTTGGCCTAATGTGGCTGAAGGACGGGCCGGATAGAGAAAAATCCGGATAAACCAGAGTTCTATGAACTCATTTCTTTGCCCACCAATACAGGAAGGCAAAGCTTTTATACTGATTTTGTTTCTTACGACACTTGCCATTGGATAAGCCCATTTTGACTTAGACATTGACTCGAGCCAATAGGATGAGTTTCTTGATTTTTTCAGAATCGCAATCTAGGGTCGAATACGACTTTGCCACTCAAGCATCACAACCCTTTTTATCTCTTGGCTTCGAAATCGGAGGGTTTCAGGTTCGAGACTCGATTCCACCGAGGAACCGTCGTGTGAGGGGGTCTCTTGCACGTTCAATCTGTCAGGCCAAACGTCTTCCCGCTGGTGTGGCGTGGTGTGGAGAGGGGGGGATGTCAGTTCAGGTGTCATCCTCTTCATCTGACCATGGTTCAAAATCACGAGGTCCGTCTCAAAATAGATCTCGTGTTGCTTTAAAACGGGACGATAATATAACTAAACCAAACCAAACCCTTTTTACCGGGTGGACTTCATTCACGCATTTTCATTCACTCCATGGGTGTAGTTTTTATACCAAAACTGTTAGAATGTTATGATTTCTAGTATAATATTATAACACTGTTATAATATGTAGTATCTCACTTCTTACAGAGTATTAATTTCTCCATTTTTCTCAAGCCATACAGACTGTGAAAGCTGGTCGAGGTTCGGTGAAGCATAGAAGCTGCTGCTGGTAATGCGTCAACTTAAAAAAGAGAACTCTTCATTGGTTATTTATATGTTTATATACTACACCCTGGGGGGGGGGTCCCTCGAAATGAGGATGAGATACTTCCCGCATGTTGGTTGGATCTTGCCAATCCGGATGGTACACAAAAAGGTGGGGGATCTGGCTCCACCCATCGATGACGGGACGTACTCCCTACGGGGAAGGGTTCTAAAGTGACCGGTAATGGCCATTATGAATCCACCACAGTTCCCGCAAGTGTTGCTGTAGTGGTGGTCCGGTCATTCAGTCTTGCGAGGTTTCATCCGTGTGCCTTAGGGGGGGATAGGAGGTCAATGATATGACTATCCTTCATCCAAGAAGCCAACATAATTTCTACGCCTTGGTTGCAAATTTCAACCAAGTCCTGCCTCTGGTTGTAACGATGCTTATATACTACATCGCGCTTTCCAAGAATTGATTAGAGAAAAAGTAGATTAAAGGATATAAATTGTTCACGTTTTAAATGAATTCTGCACTCTTCACTGATGCATAGTAAAAAAATATACCTTAAGAACAATTTACTAATACTTCTTGTATACAGCCGACCACCCCGCTACCACTGAACGTAGCAGTATCGACAGAATTTGTTGTGGTCGACTGCTGAATTAGTATTGTCCAACCTTACATTGACCGATCAGTCAAACTAACATTCCTTTCGGGATGGTCAGTAGCTGCCTTCCACTCCATCTGCACTCTCCCAAACAGTTGGAATGAGATTACCTGGTGCCCTCAGTACTGTACTTGAATCACAATTGTCAATCTTCAGGTCCTTCCTTCACTCTGAGACCTCCATGCATTATATAAGCAGCGGTGATTCGTACCCATTTCTCCACAAATGTCTTCCAAATTTATGGAAAATATACAAATACTCTGCAGCTATAATCAGGAACAATGGCAACAATTGAAGTACGTCCCACACAGACGAGACAATGAACAAAGAGCAGAACGCTGCTCTTTTCTTGTCACCATTTGTATTTTGCACACGACACGTAAAGGGATTGTAGCAGACGCCCACTTCCAACACACTGTCAATGTTGCCTGGGGAACCAACGCTTTGCCTTTTTCATATCAATATAATAAGTCATATTACTGACCTCCGACCCCCCTGAAGGGCCGCTATGGCCTGGTGGTAAGGTCTCAGCTTCGGATGCAGGTTGGAGGCCCGATTCCATCGAAGAAACGTCGTGTAAGCGGGTCTGGTGCACTTTATATCCTTCGGGACCAAACGTCCTACAGCTGGTGTGGTGTAAAGAGGGAAGTGTCAGCTCAGGTGTCATCCTCGTCATCTGACCGCGGTTCAAAATTACAAGGTCGGTCCCAAAATAGCCCTAGTGTTTTACAACGGGACGTTAATATAACTAAACTAAACTAAAACTTACGCTTTATAGTAGATATAGGGCCGTGGTGGCCTGGTGGTAAGGTATCGGCTTCGGAACGGACGGTTTTCAGGTTCGAGACTCGATTCCACCGAAGAATCGTCCTGTGAGAGGGTCTCTTGCACCTTACTTCTGTCAGGCCAAAAATCCTGCCGCTGGTGTGGGGGGGTGCCAGCTCAGGTGTCGTCCTCGTCCTCTAAACGCGGTTCAAAATAACCAGGTCCGTCCCAAAATAGCCCTCGTGTTTCTTCAAACTAACGGAACGTTAATATAACTAATCTAAACTAAACCCTCCCGAAGGCATAATTAAAAATTACTCAATGACCGGACCGCCACAACGGCAACACTGCTGGGAACTGTGGCCGATTCCTAAGGGCCATCACCGGCCACGGTACAAACCTCCCCGTACTGAGTACTCCCCGTCATCGATGGGAGTAGCCAGATCCCCTACGTTTCTGTGTACCAACCGGGCTGGAGAGATCCAACCACCATGGTGAAAGCATCTCATCCTCATTTTGAAGAGAAACCGCAGGGGATTTCATTACGATAAAGGACAAATAGGTCGAAAAGAACGGACTACGAATAATCTGGAGGGCACAAATTGTTAATAATGATTTAAGTACAGTACTGATGGTACCAGGTTTTCACAAAACCCTGAAGGATATCATGTCAAAGATGGATAATTTCATTCCAACTGTTTGAGAGAGTGCAGGTGGCGAGAAAGACAGCTATTGACTACCTCCAAAGGAATGCTAGTTTGACTGATCGGTCAATGCAAGGTTGGACAGTACTTATTCAGCAGTGGACCATAATAAATTCTGTCAATACTCCTACGTCCAGTGATCGCAGGCTGTATACAAGAAAAAGAAGTATGGAGGGTTCAGTAAAATAAAAAAGTTCAGAGTTGTTACTCCAAAGTACAATCGATCACCAGCTGTAAAGAGTAATGTTGATAAATCGTTTGTGATTTCTAAATTGCAGTGATCATCCTCCTAAAAAAAAGAATAGTTTTGTAAAACATAATCGTTGTTTTTTGACAGTATTGGACCGAATAATTCTGTTAACGTTAAAACTGGGAAGTTAAAAATTTTTTCTCTATATTGCAATTTTCTCCTATCTCATGTACGATAAGCGGCATTTCCAGCCACCTGTGTCACCACCGGCTAAAACTCTCCATTGTCAAATGCCTCCTGATTTGATACATGGGGGATCTTCTTATCACCGAGTGTCATCGCATCTAGTCATCGAGGATGTCGGCTGAGAGACCACACATAGGGTTCATTGTTTGGGATAAGCTTATCGCACTTTCAAGGGAAAGGAGTGTCAACCCATCTGGATGCCAAATGGTCCCATTATGAAGGAACTTTCATTAACTCATGTTTCCAGAACGGTCAGTTACGAAGACGCATCATTGCTGTTCATTACCCAAGCTAAAATGACGGCAATTTACTGAATGATTGACCGATAGAGAGTTCACATGGACGAACGGGAAAAGAGAAGGTGGAATTTGGTCAGCGATAAAAAGTGGGTATTCATTGAGGAGAAAAGATACTTTTTGGATTACGGACAGTTACATTTCACTCTAAACCTTGGAGCCCAATTAAAGTATCCGACTACGTTCGAAGGAAAAATTTTGAAAAATTGGATTTAAAAAAAACTGTTTTGGGTTTTTAGATGTATTGTTAATTATAAATAATATAAATACAAAAAAAATTTGAAAACATAATACATTTTGAGGAATGGAAAAATTTGCTATAAATTTTAATAATATTGAACCAAAACGGTTATCACTTTACATAAAATTACAATGCATTAATCCTATATTTATTTGTGCACAAATGAAAATGAAAGGGAACTGATTTTCAGAGATATCATTAAATACAATTTCTCCTTTATCATCCATTTTTTTTTATTTAGAGAACTTTTGTCAGTGCATCCCTCGTTGTTCATAAACTGCCAAAACAGTGAATTCCATCTTCGATAACATCATTCCGGTTGATGCACTAGTGTACTTTGTTGCATAAAAATTCTCTCAAAATAATAAGAATTAAAAAACAAAACAATTTTCCTCACTCATAAACCTCAAAATCAAAAATCCACTATTGAATTTAAATCGATCAAAACGTTTCTAATTGAAGAGAAAAAATTATTCTTCCTTGCAGATGATAATCTTGATGCAGTTCCTATAAACCAACTGGAAAGGAAAAGAATAAAATGAAAATGGTGATTTGCGCCTTATCTTTCGAATTGGATTTTATTACAGTCTAGATTTTATGACTCCTCGGCCATTCTCCTAAAGGCCGAGTTGATGATAACGGTCCTGGGGAAAGAAATCTGTGTTAGCTGACAACGTTAAAAGTTTTGAAGAAAAAATGAATTCCGCTCTTTGCTTTTAGTATATTTCTCAGAATTTTTGCATCAGATTTATTAAATAATAAATGTACGATGAATACATAAATTTTATTCGAAATTGAAATCCAGCTAACCAGGATTGAAAGAGGTTTCATTTTGTAAAAATTAAAGCTTATGTAGTTTTTTATACTCTGTTTATATTCATTGTGATTACCTTGCTTTTAGACTTTTATTCAACTAATTTTTACTTTTCAGCGAAATGTACAAAAAGAAAATTTCTTAATAATCAAAATATTCGATATTTAATGCATATTCACATTTTACATATCCCAGAGTCTATTTAAAGAATTGTGTTTAAATCTGATGAATACGATACATCAAAAAAGCACTGATTAGCTAGACGGAATAAATTTTTATAGGAAAATCGTAGATTTCATTCATAGATTGCTTTTGGTATATTTCTCAAAATTTTTACAACAGATTAGTTAAATAATAAATGTACGATGAATCAGCAAATTTCATTCGAAATTGAAATCCAACTAATCAGGAATGAAAGAGGTTTCATTTTGTAAAAATTAAAGCTTATGTAGTTTTTTATACTCTGTTCATATTCATTGTGACTCCCTTGCTTTTAGTCTTTTTTTCAAGTAATTTTTACTTTTCTGCAAAATGTACAAAAAGAAATTTTTGTGAGCATCAGATTATTCGTCATGCAGACTTTAATATATATTCACATTTAAAATAGCCCAGAGTCTATTTAAAGAATTGTGTTTAATGCAGATGAATACGATACCCCAAAAAAGAACTTAGCTAGAAAGGAATAATTTTTTTTTCCGAAATCGTAGATTTCATTCAAACTTTAACAGCAATTTATGCAGGAAGAGCGTACTGATGATGGATTCAGGTATTTTTAGAAAAAATACACTTTATGATTCTCCTCTTTTAACAAATGAATCAATTAAGTTTCTCATTTTAGAACATTTTAATGAAAAATTTAATAATTTATCATTGACTTTAGTAATATAGATTGTTTTTCAAAACCTTAATTCAACATGCATCCAGACCAGGGTTCGATAATCTATTGAAATGTAACAACAACAATTTGCACAATTTTTCAGTTTTGAAGAGAAACTAAAAATTTTCGGTTTAATCTATACTAATATATAAATGTGAAATTTAGATGGATGGATGCTTGTTACTTAATCATGCCAGAACGACTCAACAGAATTGGATGAAATTTAGCACAAAGATAGATTAGAGTCAGGAACAGAGCATAGGCTTCTTTTCATTCCGGTTCATTGAGTGGTGCATTTTTTATTCATTAAAAACTAACTTTCGGGCCAAAAAACTGAGGCCAAATCCCGCCAAAGGTGAGTAAGGCTCCAGGTGTTTTTTTTCCAACAGAGTTGAGGTTCGGCTTAGGAGAATTTCGACCGATTATTTCAAACGATTCCATTAATTTTCTTTGTGTTTGACGTATTTAAAATCAAATGTTGTTAATGAATCGATCGTTCGGATTCATTCTGACGTACTTTTAAATGAAAAGGAAACAGAACAAAGGAAATAAAAAAATTCTAATCTGCATCGCGTTAACCCAACTAGCGTAGGAAAGTGAGACATGTGCGTTACGCCTACTGGCGTTGAAAGTTCGCTCGTGATTCTTAACAACTGTGTTTTCATTTAAATTAAACGTTTAAAAATGATGTGTATAGTTCTGTTGTAGCCATCTACATTTCGATAGATAAATAAAATGGATTTGACCGGACTCGATTTGATGTTTTGTTTTATTTTTGGTAGACAATGTAAATAAATTGTTTTCACGTTAGCTGTGTGGTTTTAATATTAAAATGTTATTATGTTATATATTTCTCGTATATGCTTATACTTTAAAATGTATCGTTTTTAGGTTAGGATTTATTTATTTTTTATTTGTCATTACCAGCGGGTGACTGAGCTCCCCTCGGAGAAAACAGGTATCGAAGCTAACTCGAAGATTTAAATTTTCAATTGTGATTTATCAAAACAATACATGCCATA
>JAPMOQ010012746.1:0-32200 GCA_026543055.1 Argiope trifasciata
CTGCGCAAAGTCAAAATTTTAATTCTATTGAGCATGAGTAGGGCCAATTGCAGCAAAAACTAGAGGAACATCGAATTTCTAACAAGAAAGAGTTAGGAAAACTTTTGGTCTATGTGGAGGCCAAAATCAACGAATCATTTTGCAAAAAATTGGTCCAAACCATGCCAAATAGACTATGACAGGTCATAAAAAGCATAAGTAGCCCATCAAGACATTAACTTTTAAGTTTGCATAGTTTTTATTTATTGGAAAGTGTCCCAATACTTTTTGAGCACATTTTTCTTATTTGATTTCATTTATTTTCAATCATAACAATAATTACATTAATATGAGAGTTTTGTTTGATTTGTATATATCAAAATATTTTTTATCATTTTGGTTTGAATTTATTTATATATTTAAGTGAAATATGGTTATATAAATTTGGGAAATTGAAGGTATCCTGATACTTTTTTCGACTGACTGTATGCTCTCTGCTTTCTGCCATTTTTTTTTCACACTTTCATTATAACGGTTTCTTCGTTTTCAAGCATTGGAGTTAAGTTTACATTTTATTATCAACCGATACAATACTTTAGAGCTATGAATTCGGCGTAGTTAGGCCCAAGATGAATTTTGCACTAAAAAGAAAAGATGCTTTTATGAGATAAACTTTAATAGCATGCTGGCATAATGGGGTTTTAGAAGGGAAGAGGATTGCTCTAATTCCAAAGTCTTGAGTGTTCCAGCATTCTTTTTTACCTAAATTAAAAACTAATGGCACATTGCCGTATTTTTTATTTTATTACCATTGTTTTTTAAACTGGGAATGTATAAAAATATTTTTTTAACAATTATTAACTATTAGTATTGATCATAGGTTTCATATTCTATAAAAATTTGGCAGTTTAAGTAAACGTTTATGTTTTAAAAAATAAAAAAAAAATGTTTGCAGATATATCTAGAATAATGCCAAGATTGCAATACCTGTTAAACTCAGAAAAAAATATATGAAATGTTTTTTTATAGAGTTGTTAATTATGAAATTACTTTATAAATTTGTCTTTATTTTCATTATGTAAAGAAACGATAGGCAAAAGTACCTAATATATATTTTTTTTAAATAAAAGTTTAAATTTCTAAAACTGAAATTCTGAAAAAAAATTCCGCAATTATGTACATTATTTATATTATCATAATTTATTTATTAAAGAAATTTCAAGAATTTTTTTATTATGAAGATAATGCATATTCTATAAGGATTTATTCTTTTTTGTGTTGAGTACGAAGAGACTTTCAATCAGATTTTCTCAAATATACATAATTTGAGTTTTGTTCTGATTCCATATAGTGAATATTTTAAACATTTCTTCGCATTTCGAATCGGAGCCATCAGTTGGAGCATTTGCGAGAAGATCTCCAAATCTTTGCTGTTCCGTAATACATAATGTCATAGTCATAATTTTAAATAAATCTAAAACTCTAGCATATGCAAAGTTTAAATTTGACCTCGACTCTCCTGCAAAAAAATATGAGATTTAATGTTTCATTGTTTTCGGTCCTCCTCTTTTTTGTATGTCAACCTTGAAAATACAAGAAATAACAACTGCGAATGTTTAGAAATACCTATAGTTTCTACACAAAAGTAAAATGAATAACCGAAAAGATCATGTGTATTAGAAAGAGATGCGAATTTACACTGGCTGTAAGAAAAAAAGTTTGAACCCTCTGCAGTTTGGGGCCGTGATTACCCTATCATCATTGTCAAACGATTCTAATGTCTGTGTTACCTTACATAAAAAATGCCATAAACGAATCTTTTAGTTTTGGTAGCTAATATTATAAACAGAATTACCTAAGAAATTTTTTTATAAAAATATAAAAAATGCTTGTAATAACTTTGTAAGTAACAGCATCCTCTTTTAAGGTAAATTCTCTTAAAAATGATTTACTTTAACTTTCATCCGTTCTCCGATGGGTAAAGAGTATTCTGCTGAGCAGTTATTTGTGAGGCAACAAATACTATGAATCTCAAATTCTTTTTAAAAGTGTATTTAAAAACTTCATTGCAATGACATTTATTCAAAATAAATTTCAACTTTAAATAAAACTGAATATTAAAAATAATTTCAAAGTAGTGCACTTATAAACCTCAAGAACAGAGGGAGAAGAAAGATTTAGAAAAATTATAGTCCAGAAATTCTAGTAGTACTACTCCGCTTAAATTTTCGGGTTACCATATTGGCTAAGTAATGACCAGAATTTATGAAATGTAGGTACTACCCAAATATGTTTAACCAAAGCTATCATCTTTAGCTTGCTAGAAGTAAATAAAATTCATTATTAAAATAAATCCGGAGCAACAAATAAAAACGACTGTCTGGCTGTGAACGCATCTGTTATTATTGAAGTTATTTTAACTGAAAGGAGCTGAAGACGGTATTCAAATTAACTCTGAGTTGTTAATCAGCTCTCATTATCAAGTGGTGTCCTTAAATACAATAATCTGTTTAGTACTTTCAAGTTTTCTTTCAGCAGTATGCAGGCATAAGTTTATATATGATACGAGCACATAGACGAGTTTTTCTTGTTTCAAAGATTTGGTTGTTAATGGTGTAATTATCTCTCTCTCTCTATATATATATATAAATATAAAATTCCTTATGCTTACCTACATTTATTATTACAACATTATCATTTTAATATAATATTTTGGCATGCATAAATGCAACAAAAATAACAATGTACTCATTTTGGATGCTTGGAAAAACGAGATAGAAATTTATGTCTCCAATTCAGGGTTAATTTCTATCAAAATAAAAAATTAACAGAATGCGATTCTTGGTTAGGAGACAGCATATATATTAATCCTTAATTAGCAATATGTTGTAAAGAATAATTAATAATGAATAATTAATTTGTTCGCATATCCATGCAATGGACTCTTCTCAAAAGGAGTTTAAACTTCTAAAAGGAACATTTGAATAAAAACACGTTTAAGGAATTATAAGATTATGTTCTAATATATCTAACATGTTCTTTAATAATACTTTTCGTCAAGCACTAGAATAAGTCGAGAGACCATGGACCCTGAAAGCTCTTTTTAAAGACTCCAAGGAATTTTTTGCCCAAGCATCTCTCATAGAAAACAGAAGAACATGTTTTCATTGATATTGTCGGCAATTTTTATTAATTTCTCAGGGTTTGAAACCCCCTCCTGCGAAAGATTTTAATCGGATTCAGATAGGAACGTAAAAAAAGCGTATTGGAGCATTATCATGTTGATAAATACAGGCCACTGAAGTAAATTATTTGCACTTCAACAATAATCCTTAATTTTCTCCTAACAATCAACTAATTTTTTTGATTTCATTTTACTTTTGATAAATATATAAGAACGATTGTCAGTGTCCCCGTGATATAGGCACACTGGATTCGAATCCCGGTTCATGTGTAGTTGTTCTCACTCTGTTCTATCTGTGATAGTGTGAATGTGCCCCCCTGTAAAAAAGGAGTTGTGTAAGTGAATGTGATGCTCGAATAGCTAAATAGTACTCTTGGCTTTAGATGGCACTACTGAAAAGCAAGAGATATAAAAAATTCGGCTTAATTCACTGCCTTAGTCATGCAGGCTTGTCTATAACAAGTGCCATCAGAAACAAAACGACATTTCGCAGATCATACCAGATATGAAAGTAAGGGCCTCGCTGGCTGAAAGTAAGGTCTCGGCTTCTGAATCGCTGGGTTTCAGTTTCGAAAGTCAGTTCCACCGAAGAAACATCATTTAAGTTAAATCCCACTGGGTTATCGCCCTCAAACTACTGTGAAGTCGAAATTTGAAACAGAATTTTCCAATTCAATTACCTCCTCACCATTTGACAGGATTTCAAAATTACTAGGGATTTTCCAAAATAGTCAAAACCACTGCCAATGAGGCAGCGTGTAGTGCTGCAAAAAGTGCATCATTGCTTCTACGGTGAGACATCTCTTTCAGTGATGCGAAAAATGCAATCCAACACAATTTTTACTCACTGTGGCAGGAGTTATGGATTGATCAAATAAATAACAAACCTCACGTGATAAAAAGTTTTATTTCTTTCTAGCCGTATGTGACAGTGCGAGAGTTATACGTTAAATTATCTAGACTCCGTATTGGCCACACACGTTTTACACATAAAATATTTTATAAACATATTTTATTCGGTGATTAAATACTATTCTGCTCGAATCGCCAAATCATTTGTATGGTTCCTCACCTTTCTGTTGAATGTCCTGATTTTAAACATCCTCTTTTAAGATTTTTTATGTTTAAACAGTGGATATGCAAATGTTTGTGGGTGAACGTCCGTACAAAAATATTTTTAAATTTTTAAAAGCTATTGGTTTTTACCATTTTATTTCCTCTTATTGCTATTTTTTACATCTTACATCTTGTTTCTAATGTTAAAAGACATCGCAATGTAATTTTATCAATTATCTTCTACTTATATATATATTTGTAAAAGAGAATTATTTTACATTTTAACCATATATCTGGTGCAGTATAGCCAGGCATGACTCTTGTGCCACTAAACCACACAAACCCATCCCAAAATAACCATATTCTTGCTTCAAAACAGGATGTTAATATAACTAAGCTAAACTAAATCGTATGTACATAATCGTATGTAATAAAATATGATGACTGATTATTTTCTTTTATGAGATTATTCTTTTATTACTTGATCATTTTTATATAATATTAGGTTGGTGCGTATGAAATGTCGGATTCTTAAGTGATTGTATAAAACTGCATATCTTTCTTCAAAAGCTGTTTATTCAATCAAAGTATGCTCCATTCGCTTCAATACACTTCTCCCAACGAGATTTTAAAGCGTAGATGTCTGTCTTAAAAAAAGTTTGGTCTTTAGAATTAATAAACTCTGATATCGAGTTTTTTAGACTGTCTTCATTTTCATAGTGTTTGCCCCTTAAAAACAACTCTAAATGCTTGAAAAAATGAAAATCGGTCGGCGAGAGATCCGGTGAATATGGTGGATGCGGCAAAACTTCCTATTCCAGTTCGTTCCAGCTTATTTCGCTCTGTCAGTGCGTGCGGTACCCACTTGTCCATCTTCTTAACCTTGCCAATCTCAGAAAGGTGTCTCAATATCGTTGTATGGTCAACTTTCATCCTGATAGCAAGTTCCCTCGTGGATACGGCTGGATCCGCTTCCACTAGAGCCTTCAGGTCATCATTCTTCACAGACGTTTTGGGTCTTCCGCTCGGCTCATTTTGCAGAGAAAAATCGCCAGTTCGAAATTTTTCGAACCAACGCTGCACTTTCCGATCGTTAACCGTATCCTCCCCAAACGCTTGGTTTATGTTGCGTGCAGCTTTTGCAGCACTATTACCAAGTTTGTACTCATATAAGAAAATGACGCGAATGTCGGCAGAATTCATATCGGCAATAAACCCAAAAGAAATAACAAAAGGGAAGACCTTCGAGAAAACCTATTTTGCTGAAATGAGTCTCTGGCAATGGACAATACGACTATGAATGAGGTTATGCCAAAGACAAAAGTATAACGAAAACAGGGAGACAAACGTCCGCATGTAAAGAGAATCCGACATTTCATACGCACCAACCTAATACTTAAATCAAAATATGTTCCCTAGAATTACAAAAAAATGCTGCAAATTTGGTTAATCGAGAAGAAAAATCTAGAGAATTCTAAAGTGCCTTTTTTTTTCATTTTGTTGCAGATAAAATAAAGCTTATAAAATTACTAATTCCGTTACAATAAATTATAGTTCTTTAGCCCGTTATGCATTCTAACTCTATTAATTTGTCATAAATAATTTTATTATGACAGAATAAAGATTGTATAAAGATCTATTAATAATAAAGCAATTAAATAATAGAACTGATATGCACCGTTTTTACTTAGGCACTTAACAAACATGCTCGCCTAGGAATTTAGCAGGAAGACGAATTTTTCGTAACAAACAACTGTAGTTTCAGATGAATTTTACCATCTAATATGAATTAACATATATGTTTCTCGAAAGCAACACTAATATAGCAACTACTTAAAAAATGTAAAAACTGAAAAATTCGGAAGTTTACAAATATGTGGCTTACAAGGATAAAAAAGTATTGCAATGTTATTCATAAAAAAATTAAACTATTTCACAAAAATGTATTTTTTTAAAGGCACACATAGATTTTATTGCAAAATTAAGATTAAAATTACCTGACTGTTTAATCATGTTGAAATGTTGTGAAAAGATATACTACCATTTGCCCCAAATATATATTCCGTGGTCTGGCTTCGATGTATAATATTAAACTTTGCCTTATAATAATGAATCAAGACGTCTAGACAAATTCAAATTAAGAATTCTATTCAATAAATATTATATGAGAATGTACTTTAAGGAATATTGTATATAGGATCTGCATATCTTTATATTAAAGTGAAACAGAAAGCAGCAGGAATTTAAATTGGCGAGTGTTTTCTGTTGCATATTAAAAAATGACTGAAGAACTATGGTTAAAGATATTTAGTCTTTTTGGAAATTTTGTAGTCTTCCACGGAAACTGCAATTTTTCCCGTACGTTTTTAAAACAAAAAAAAATCATGAATGGAACAATATCAAAGAAAATATTCGAAACTAACTCTCAGTTTCAATAAACAAAACATGCGTAAATTTATTACTAGAGGAAATGAAAAGGTACGAAACGATATTGTAGTTGAATACTTTATTCATAGTATACACCATAAACCTGAGTACAATGATCCAATAATCAACGAGCCGATGGATTCTTAGTTACCAGAATTCTTGTGGCGGTGACGTGACTCAATCTTTCCAAGCGTCCTTGAGTTCACTGTCTGAATTGAAACGCTTTCCTTCCAGGCTTTTTCAAGGGACAAAGCACATGAACATCGCAGGAAGACATATCTGGACTGTAAATTAATGTTTTTTTCCATAAAAGGTGCCTTTTGGTGGACATTTTGGAACTTTTTTCAAACTTTCATGAACGCATCTCGTGTAGAGTCTAAATACCAAATTTCATTGCAATCCACTTACCCGTTTGCGTTGTATGATGCTGTTTATAACTCAAATTTAATTATAACCACCATTTACTATTCAAGGATATATCTTTAGTTTATAGCTCCAATTTTTATCAAAATTTGTAACTAAATTTTTCTAAAATATATTTCCGTCTTTCAAAATAAACATTTCATTTTTCCATCAATCGCTCTTGTCGAATTGTTTAACTTTTTATGCTAACTATAGAAAATAATTCAGCTAAAAATACGGTTATCAAAGAGAAAATCTTTAAGGATGAAACATTAATATACCAATAAAAGCATTTCAATGCGGACTAAAATTAAATAAAAAAAACATATAAGCATCCTTTAAAAGAGAAATTTAACAAGATTTCTATTTTCTTCAGAGGAATCCGATTTCCTGAATATTGTTTATAGCAAACTTGATTTCTGATTTTCTGAGACTTTTATATTTTATTGGATTTTAGACTTTCAAATGCATTCTTAAAAATTTGTTTTGCCGAAAACTTGAAGGAATGGAAAAAACAGCTTTATTTTTAGTTTCAAGTGATGGTAAACTACAATCTCGATACATTTAAAAAAAAAATTGGAATTTGCATTGAATGATGAATATGTATATGTCAGTATGTTAATTTTTTCAATATAATTTAATATAAAAATTATTCTTTTTGTAAATTAATTTCCTAGAAACATTTCAGCATTTGGGGACAATATGAAACTCATATTTTTAAGGCATTAAAATCCAATTTGAAATTATTCAGTGAAAGTAAAAATTATTATTTTCAATCGATATATGAATGGATACAAAAAAAAATTATAATTTGGGGGGGATTTGAGCAAGAAATAAACGGAAACAATTAACAGTGTAAATAATAGAATTTAAGAATTTAATTATTTAAGCTGAAATGTTTTCATGTCTAATTAACATAAGCATTCTTCCCTAGAGAGGAGGCAACTCAATAAGAGGATGCGATGTTTTTGGTGTAGTGGTTCGATCTCTCAATCCTTGTGGGTGCATTAATAGCTGAGGAATCTGGCTTCTCCCATCGATGACGAGATGTACTTCCTTCTGGCAGGGCTGTACCATGGCTGATGATGGTTCTTAGGACTCATCCACAGTCCTCAACAATGATGTTGTTGTTTGCGAAGGTCAGTATTCAGTTTCCTGTATCCGTTTGCCTTCGGGTGGATCGGTTTAGTTTTGTTTAATTATACTAACGTCCCGTTTAAAGCAACACGATGGCTATTTTGGGACGGACCTCGTGATTTTGAACCACGGTCAGATGACGAGGACGACGCCTGAATTGGTACCCCCCTCTCCACACCACACCACACCAGAGGGAGGACGTTTGGCCTTACAGATTTAACGCGCAAGAGACCCCCTCACACGACGGTTCTTCGGTGGAATCGAATCTCCAACCAGAAACCTCAGGTTCCGAAGCCGAGACCTTACCACCAGCCCACCGCGCCCCTTCGAGCGGGTCGGAGAGATAGTGATATGATGGAACATACTTTTATAATGGACATTCATCATTTCTTAAGTTATCCAACTACGTTAAAAGCACTGTTTCTAGACCACATCGGCAAATTTCTTTTATTGTTACTTCTTGCTGTTCAGATTTTCCTCTATCCAAAGTAGTTTATCTTTTCAGGAAAAGGATGGCATGGGCTATCATCTAGGATAATTTCAAGCAAAACATATTTTTCAGAATTAAAATTTGTCTTTAACTTCAGTTTTCTCAAAACTTTAATTTTCATAAAAGTTCTCTACCGTTAACATGATATCTCAAAAACTAATACAGGTATTTGCATAAACATTTCAGCACGTGTTTTAAATGATTTGGGCAATGAAAGGAACCAAACCTTTTCATAGTTGGTGAAAGCGTTTCGTTTATAGGTGTGTTTAGGAAAATTAAATTGAGAATTTGTGGAAAAATGCATATATACGTACATTTTTACCCATAACTTGTTGGCATCACAAAATGTACCTTATATTTTGGTTCATCTCATTCATCATTATATTCTATAACTTGTGTACAAAGAAATATAGGATTGCTGCATTACCATTTTGTGTAGATTGTTAACCGTTTTGGTTAAATCTCATTAAAGTTTACTATACGCTTTCCTATTCCTAAAATTTATGCTATATTTTCGAATAATATTTTATATTTATACTATTTTGCATTATAATTGACAGTATATCTAAAAACCATATTGTTAAATAATTTTTAAAAATCCCATTTTTCAAAAATTTTCCTTCGAACGTAGTCGGATATCTTAACATAGAAATTTAAATATGTTGAAAGATGCTTATAATTTAAAATGAAGCAAAAAGAATCGAATTCTGCTTTAGGCTTATTTAAATATTTATATACATATTGAGATTTACAAGCCATTTATATAAAGTCGTATCCATACTATTCATATTTTTGGTTGGGAATAATTTCCTTTGATGACACAAACTTACGTGTGAAAAAATTGAGTCCAAATTTAACGATGAAGCAAGTATATTCACAATAGCAGCTGCTGTTATTGAGCCAATAACCAACTAGATGATATGATGGATGAAACCCGCTCGTGCTAGGGTCTAATTACAGTTGAGCCGTTGTGCAGTTCCAATATTATAACTGAAATTAACAAAAAAAACCATTGTTTAAATCTGTTTTAGAATCCATAACAACATAAATTAGAAAAAGATTGATGTGAACATGGTCAAAACTTTTACAAATAGATTTTTATGCTGAAATTGCAGGACTATGAGTAAAAGATCAAATCATAATTTCAAATGTCAAATACACCTGATACCAAAACTTCTTTTTCAATAATGACTAGAGTCAATAATAAGAAATGATTCATCCCTGAGTGAAAAATTTTATTTAATATTATTTTTATTTAATTTTTAATCCTGATTAGAATCAGTAATATAAAAAGTTTGATAGCTTCTTCATACATTAAGATTTATCCATTGGTATATCATCCTATTGTCACTATCATCCTATTGTCACATCATCCTATTGTCACATGATAAAATTATTAAAAAAAATAATTTTTAATAATTTTATCATGCAT
Organism: Argiope trifasciata; assembly: GCA_026543055.1. Lineage (NCBI taxonomy): Eukaryota > Metazoa > Arthropoda > Arachnida > Araneae > Araneidae > Argiope > Argiope trifasciata. Next base: position 10,108 of record JAPMOQ010012746.1, read on the forward strand.
AGTTTAAAGATGAATGTTTTCAACTTCTTTTCAGTGGGAATAATGATTCATAGCAGACGTAAATTTAAACTAAATAAAGTTGGAATAGTCACTTACAGAATTAATCTAAACCAAATCATTTCATTCATAAGTACTTGATTTGACTAATTTCTATTATATTCTTCAGATGATACACCCGATTTCTTATCGGATGAAGTGAATTTCAATTGCTTGTTATGCTACTATCGAGTTTTGACTTATTTGTAGGTTCTTTGCATTCCCATGATTTGAAATGCTCATGTGTAATTGTTCGTGTTTGGATAAGATGGCGCCATTGACTTATTTGAATACTTTGCTGGCATATTTCACATAGTGATTGGTCCTAGGTTCTATCCAAATACTTTTGCAACATGTTTTTTTTTCTGGAAAATATTTGGAATCTAGAATTTTTTGAAATATCTGTATATATTTACTTAAAAAATCCATCTGGATTCCGAATATTAATGACGTAAAACTATTCAGTATGGGTTAATTGAATTGATTGCATATTAAATATTAAATCAATTTTTTATTGTTTGATTATTTACATATAAACACTCATATGCTGAGATAATATTAAATGCAATTATATTAAAACTATATTATTAAATATGTATTTCAAAAGTAGAGGGGTGCATTAAGTAGTAGGTTCACGTGTAAGCACTGATGCTATATTTTTCTCGCCTGTCGAACCAGGCAAGGGAACATAGGGATATTTTAGAAAAAAATGTTTAGGTCAGTAGATTTTTGTCCCTTTACTCGGAGTGAAGGAACCAATCGGTTTAGCAATTTTAGAACTCTTGTTGAATTAAATAATAGAGAAAATGGAATGGGATCAGGAAATAAAGAGAATATTTTGGAATGGATTTGATATAGGCTAAATTAAAGAGAAAGTTAAGAAATTAATTAAGTTTAAATTCGATATTAAAATATCGTTACACACATATATAAAATAAGAAATTAATTATATTATTTCCTTAAAAATAAATTTTTTAAGAAATTCTTCAGGTCACATTTTAGATTTCAATTGAAAAACTGTCTTCTCAATTGCCTTACTATAAATAACACCAATTTTTTTATATTTGATTTGGTAATTTCTTCTTTGGATTCAGATAAATATAATGAAAAATTGAATCTTTATCAGGAAATTCATGAAATTTTATAATCAATTGAGCTTTGAAGAAAATTCTTAAAAATAACAGTTAATAAAACGGCTCATTTGTCATCATAAAGTTATTCAGGAATTTCCATAAAAATGATATTAAGTAAAACATTTTATTTGGTATTATATTTTAAATTTCATATTTCTTAACAGTTTTCTTATTTATAAAAACTTCTAAACAAAATTTCAAAAACTGCTCATTCGTAGCTTCCAAAATTTAGCTGTGACAACTATCGCACAAAAGCAGGTTGTCGTACAAAACACCCATAGTTGGATTGAAAAATATATTCTTATTTTTTATAATTAGCAATAACGATAAAATATTTCTTAAGTTTAAAAGACAGAAGTTTTAAGACTTTGGGAATTAAATTAACTTAGCTGCATTAATTATTTTAATATGTACAAATTTAGTGATTATCGCAAATTTATTGATCTTATGAAACATTACGCATAAAAAAATCGATACTCATAATTCAGTTTGCAGTTTTTGTAGTAATTATATTATTTGTAATTTTACTAATTACTACTATTAGTTTTTATACGAAATTTCTTGTATCATGCAAAAATTTCACAATGTACATTTTTTTGACATTGTGTCAGGGTTTAATCCATAGAACTTTTCAGGATTTTTGTATGACGGCTTTAACATTGTTTAAAATTCAGGGTGGTTATAATTAAGATTCCACTTTAAAATGGTCATAAAATGAAAGCTACTGGACCAAATGTTTCAGACTTGGTAAAACTTTAAAATATATCATGGAAATTTCTTTTTTGTCAAAAAAAAAAAAAAAATACATCTGCGATTCTCCACTAAGGAAAAATAGCGATGCAGTATTGTTAAACAAAATAGGACATATAGATTTAAAATCTGATTAATTATTTATGAAACGTATCACAAAGCATGTTCAATATGCACTATATCTCAAAACTCACTTCTGCTTATGGTGGTAATCCAAACAATTTGATTAAACTGAAAGATGCGATGCACCTACATATTCGTAACACTGCTGATATGCTATCTATTCAGAATGAAATAATGCTATTTAACTGAATTTTAGAAAATTGTGAACGAAAGATTGAACATGCTTGGTAACGCATTTTAAAAACGATGTAAAACATTAAAAACCGATGCCTTTGTGTCTCATTTTGCTATAAAATATTGCTTATCACGTCATTTCATCACTGGGGGTGACTTTTTAAATTTTTTTTGGCGGAAAAGCAGTTCCTAAGACTTCTTAAAAATTATTATGAAGTTTGATAACACTTGATTCTTTTATGGTTATTTTAAATTGAAACTTTAATTATAACCATTATGTACATCACTAAATTAAGGAAAAAATAATGTCAAAGAAATTATCATAGAACAAAGTTGAAACTCAAATGTCGGCTTCATTTTAAAACAACTGATTCCAAAACATTATTCAGAATAAACCGTTATTCTCTTTTTTTTCCCCTTTTTCTTATCGAAAGACGAAACTATAAACGAAAGCAGTATATCCATTTAAATTGCTTTCTAACACAGTATCATAAAATCTAATGAATAACGGTTTTCTTCCCCAGGATTTTGAGTTTTATTTATAAAATAAATCTGTTATTGCATATCCTGTGAGTCAGCTGCTGATTTCAGTTTCTGAATATAAACAAAGAGTATTTATAAAGCAGATGTTCTGAGGAAAATTTTATTTTAAATAAATAAAATAAAAACCTTGAAGTTTTTTAAAACATTTTCACTGTACCTTAAATGATAATTGTTATATCCTGATGATATATATTTTTTTTGTGAATTAACGCAGTTGTTGCCTTTGATTTTGTTCTGTCTCCATTCTTTACATTCCTGTTGAATTATTTATAAAGCGAACGCGCAGAAAAAAGTTATGCTGAAAAAAAAACTTGTTGTGTGTGTTTCATCATTAATTAAATAGTTCTTGTTACATAAGGTGATATTTATTGTATTTTTAAGAATTATTGTAATCAAAGGCTTTGTGATCTCAGTCTTTGTTACTTTGAATGCCGCTGAGGAAATCGATTCTTTTATTATGATCCACTATTGTTAGAATAAGATGATGCAAATTCCTCATTTCAAAAAAAAATTTCAATCCAATTAGGTTATACTGAGTCATTTTGTACCTTTCAACAAATAATAATTAAATAACAGATGAAATCAAGTTAATCCATTCATGATTTCAATAATAGTTTTCTACAAATATTGGGTTGGTAACTAAGATATTGCTGATTTTGTCAAGAAAAACATTTAACATTCTTTTGTTTGTCAACTTGCTAAAAGCAACTAACTTATATTGTCTGTTATTGATTGGACTTCCACCTTCAATTTAGCTAAAAAGTTAGCTATTTAGGTTTTCTTTTATCCCAATTATAAATGGAAGAAAGAGATCCACATTTCAGACACAATTTATTGTATTATTTACTAAAAGGAAGAAATCATGGCAAGTATACAAGAAGTTATGTGCCATATATGGGAATGAAGTCTTGGAAGCATGACAAAGTGAAAAAGGATTTGTCAAATTTCGTTCGGGGGAATTCTTCGCTGAAGTACACTCAACTGTCTGGCTGCTTGTGATACTGCTATCAGACCTATTATTGATTCAGTTCGTCATAACACAACACTTGAGACAGCATAGAAGCTCAATGTATCGCACACATACATAAAAAAGAAATTAAACTGCCTCTTAGTTAAAAGGATCTCAATTTAGGGATACCTCATAAGTTTAAGATAATCCATATGATGTAACGCATTAGCATCTGAGATTCGTTTCGGAAACGCAAGGAAATAAATCCATTTCCGAAACAACAAATTACTGGAGAGTAAAAGTGGATAGTTTATATGAACATTAAATTAAAAAAAGATCTTAGATCGAAGTTGAACCAGCATAGACAATACCAAAAGCTGAAATTCATCAAGAAAGATTATGCTGTCAGTTTTATGTGGTCATAAAAGAATTTTGCGCTTTGAAAGTTTATCAAGTAACTAAATGATTAAGTAATTCAACAAATCGTCAAGCTGAGCAATGCAGCTTAACACATTCGCTGTCACTGACACTCCTGTGTGTTACAAATAATATGTAATTGTAAAAACCATCAACGCTATTAGATGACACCTTCTCTACTGCAGTTAAAAGAAGGGATCATCTAATTAGATAGATGGTCCTGATATCGGGCGTAGATAGTGGCAGTGAACGTATTAAGAATAGCTGACAATATGGTGAATCGTAAAGGTGTTGTTTTCCCCAGTAAGACAATGCAAAGCCCATACAACTTTGATCATTCGCAAAAAATATTGGAACTAGATTGGGATGTGTTGCCATTTCACCACATAGCCCCGACCATGGGCCTTCATGTTACCATTAATTTTATTATTACTCCTTAAATAATAAAATTCTGAATGAAGCTAATGGTGCAAAATTACATTTAATTCGGTTTCTTTTGCTTGTAGCAATTGAAAATTTTATGAACTTGGTGTTATGAAGATACCTGAAAGATGGAAAAGGTTATAGACAAATATAGACAATTTATAACCGAATAAAGTTATATTCTTAAGCACAAGGTTTGATTTATTCTCCTTAAATCCGCAATAGCTTAGTTCAGAAGCCAGTAGTTAAAGGGCTTTAATAAGAGCTTAGTAGATAAGGAGAATAAATATTGAAGAAGCTAATGTCATGTAATCTATTAGGACAAATTCTAGTTATGCGTATCATATATTGTGATTGACAAAAAAGTATACATAATATGCATTACATAATTATTATTAAATTGGTACATTTGGATATATGGAACTTAACAAAAAAAATGAGTTGTACATATTTTGATTCATCCGCCTCCAGAAAGAAGTTTAATGTAGATCAATTAATCCGAGTGTTCATAAACATCTGATTTTCAAAATATGTGTAGATAAAAATTATTCAAATAATTTAATTGATAGTTCCTACCTTTTTACCAGTAGAGAGCCTGCTCAATTCTTTGGTATACAGCTGCTAACAAAAGAATGGAATATACAAAAGACGCTGAGCAGTGTTCTTTTAAAAATTTGTATTGATGCATAAATAACAAACAATAAGTACTTCACAAAAGCATACAACTAGCTGGAAGAGTGATATAAAACATTGCCCATTAACAATTAAACTTAAGTATTAAAAAAAATTAGAAATTTATGTCTTTAATCAACATTTTAAAAAACATTGTTTTCAATAATGAATTGCAATTGATGTTTTTCTTCAGAATAATTTTCTTATTTTTATTCATCAAGATCAGATGGATTTTTTTTAAAATTATTGATGTTTAGTTTTTGAAATAAATGTCAAATTAATTAAACAAGAAAATTAACTCATAAAAATAAAACATAATTATAATTATTGCAAAATAAGCAGGTACGAAAAATGGAGGATTAAAAATACAGAATTTAACACGATGGTTAGGTTTCATACCGATAATTTAAAAAAAAGATATTTTAAAAAGTATTGTTAAGGATTAAAATCGTCTAAGGTAATATGAAATATATTAATTGAGAAATTATTCTTAAAAGATTAATTAATGTGAAAAACTAAAAATTTTTTAAACTAAACTAAACTAAAAAAAAACTAAAACTAAAAAATTTCAATTTTTTTTCAAAATTTGATTTTACAGAACTTTTATGGTTTGTATGCATAATGATAAAACTTCTTTTAAATGTTTCAGAGAATCTTAAAGAGAAACTTTTGAAGTTAGAATAAAAAGTTTTCACTTTTACCTAAATCAAAAAATTAAAGCTGGAGGTTCTTTTGGAATTTTTTATTGAACGAGATCTCATTTGATATAAATGATTTAAAATTCTGACGTAATTAAAATATACGCTTTTCCAATTATTAAAATACTGTATATAGCATTGAATTTTAAAGAAAACTAATGTTTAACTATAAACTATTTAATGAATTTTTTTAGCTTATTGATCAAAGAAGATGCATATTAAAATTTTACGATTAGAGTTCCTTCCTTTTATGAACAAAATTTCTTTAAGGCAATTATAAAAAAATATGTATTCAAAACAGTCGTGATAAAGACTTTAAAGATTTTTTATTATATTCTACATTAAAATTATCATTAAAAATAATGTGAATTATATAATTCCACATTCAACTAACTTTTATTCAATTAAAAATTAATTCTAACTGATATATGGATGTTTACAATACTTTTTGTCAATAATTGTATTTCTATAAAGTATGATAAATAATTCGTTATTTTACATATTATATTGTAAGGTTAAAAGTTTATTTGATTTATTACTATTCAATGTGAAAAAGAGAGTTGCAAAATTTGGATAATTAGTTAAAATGGATCTATAATATTTGAAATATGAAGAAAAAACTATGCATGATATTTGAGATAAAATATTATAAAACTTTAGACAAAAATAAAAAAAAAAGAAATTTCTTAACTTCATTTCTTGACTATGTTAACAATATTGTTAGGGATTTAATTTATATCCTAAAATCCGTCCAGTTCTTTTTTAACTTGTATAGTGGGTGCGTATGGTGTGAGATGATGACGATGACACACAGACAATAATCAGTCCTTTAGTAGACGACACAACACAGACGTTTATTTACAGGACGAAGGCAGAACAGCACAAAGACGACAAATATTCACAACATAACTATGTACAGGAGACAACTATTTACAGCTCAGACGAACACACAGGACAACACACTGCAGTTAGTAGTCGACAGGCAGAAATTCTGTAGTGACAATGTCCACAGTTCACAGAGCGTCCAGACAGGATTAAGCCGGAGAGGTAATCTTTAAGGGATTCACTTTACATCACGTAGGTATTTCCAGAACCGGCAGAACTATTCGTCTGTCTCTTCTTGCCTTTACTGTCGACTCACTACTTCGTACATTGGGACTACTCCTTAGTTCGGAACAGCTCCATTCCCGACGACGACACAATGGGCTACGACACAGGCTTCGTCAGAATATGCCGCACCGCGGTCTTCCGTTCAGGACTCCTCAGTTCAAGATGTCTTTATCTCTACGCCATCTCGATAAATTCTGCCACACTACTTGTCTTCTTCTTTGAACACCGGACCGTTCAGCTTCGGCTTCTTTCTTGATTCTTCTTCGGGTCTTCTTTCCTTTTTCTCCAACTGCTCCACTTCGACTTGACTCTAACTCATCTACACAGCAGTCGCCTGCCTAATATGTACCGGCGGTAAGCGGGGTTAACATCCTCTGGACCAATCAGGAGCGTTCTGGATGTATCTCGGCTCCTAGCGGACGGATCGAGAAAATTCTCAATGTTTCGGGTATTTTCCATTTTGTCGCCAAAGTCGCCAAATGGTCACCAAGATTGTCACCAAGCCTTGGGACCTCTGACATCACACCCATTCACTATTCAATACATATTACTGTCAATCTGTCTTCCTTACGATGACAGTAATAAAGCGGGAAAGCAAAACTACACGTTCGTAACAATATTATCAAAGAAACTACTGCAGTGTTACATTTTATTACATATTTTGAAACACAAGTATTTTAAGAATATTAGTAAGGTGTCCAATAAGTTTATTTCCTATTTCCAATACGAAATGAACACACAATATTTATTGCGTAAGATATTATTTGTTTTGTTGTATGAGAACCCTTTTGTATTTTTATTACCCTCTTCCATTTCTTACAAATGCTTATGGGACCACGGTAGCCTGGTTGGTAGACCATCAGTCTCGTAACTGAAAGGTAGCGAGTTCTGTCCTCGTCCCGTCCAAAGATCGCCAACATGGCGGTCTTTGGATAGTTCTTTTTGGCAGTTGGGGAACATTAAATATGCCGTTACTGCAAAGTCTTCCGAGTTCCGATAACAAATTTTACCTCTGGGGGTATTAAATCAGGGACGAATCGGTCTCTGATTTGAATCTCAATTCTGACTTGCGGATGGATGATTGAGTTCGATGGCGCTCTAAAACGGGTTCTGTCGTGTGTGTTGGGGCAAAAGTCGTACTTTCACCTTAACGCTGCTCTATAACAACTAAAGGCGCATACTTCTGCCTTCATTTGAAAGAGCAACTCTTATTCGGCTTGGTATAACCAAGTGGCATTAGACCGACCGACCGACCGACAAAGCCTTATTATGCCTTCTTTACAAAATACTTGTATTTTTTACAAGAAATAATCAAAGAGCTTTTATTCCGCTGTTGGGATTAAAATATTTATCTGTAATAGAATTTGTAAGGGCAGAAAGAAGTAATGATCAGATGGAGATATATTTTGAAAATCTGAAGAATGCAGTAAAATATTTAAATCAAACAATAAGAGCTTTTCTGTTACAACTAATGCAATATGGGGACTCGCATTGTCATGAGGGATAAAAGCGATTCCTCCATTAATTAATTCTGACCTTTTTCCTCTGCTATGGTAGATTTCAATTGATCCTATTGATGACAGCATTTCGTGAAATTTATTGTTTTCCTTGTTGAAAGAGCTCGTAGAAAATCCCTTGATGGAAGAGCTTGCGCTTTCCAATCCTACCAAACGGACAAAAGGACTTTTTTGAGGTGTAGTCCCGGCTTAGCTAGTAAAAGAGTTTTGATATGCCTTTTTTCCAAAAATCTTGTGTTTTGGACAAGAAATAAGCTTCGCACTTTTATTTCGCTATTGGATTTAAAATATTTATCAGAAAGAGGGTTTTAAATGCATAAATAAGTAATGGAGCGAGATCTTGAAAATCTGAAGAATGTAGTAAAATTTTAAATAAAAAAGTAAGAGTTTCTCTCTTACAACTAAAGCAACATGTGGTCTCTCGTTGTCATAATGGAAAAAAGCGCTTCGTCTATTCTTTAATTCTGACAGATTTTTTTCTGCAATGGTAGCTTTCAATTGATCCAGTTGATGACAGTATTTCGTGGAATTTATTATTTTGCTTTGATGGAAATGCTTGCAATTTCCAATCCCACCAAATCCAGAAAAGAGCTTTTTTGAGGTGTTGTCCCAGCTTAAAATGTAAAGAACCGATAACATTTACAGCTATAGGTAAACCGGCTTATTTACAGAAGTAGAGCTAGATAAGGTAATTTATAGCGCGATGAGAAAGAAACATATGGAACACCCTAATATTAAAATATTTAATTTACAGGTGTTAACATATTTAACTTAAATGTCAGATTGACCCACAATTAGTAACCAAAAATGGGTTTTTAAAATCATTGGTAATATCACTTGAATAATTACGTTTCATTTTTCACTTGAATAATTATGTTTCATTTTTCACTTGAATAATTATGTTTCATTTTTCACTTGAATAATTATGTTTCATTTTTCACTTGAATAATTATGTTTCATTTATGTTTCATTTTTCATTATGTTTCATTGAATAATTATGTTTCATTGAATAATTATGTTTCATTAAAAATTAGGAGTTGTCATCATTATAGGGAAAATGATATAGATATTTTAAGATCATATTTGAGTTCATATATTATATCTTGATACATATTTCATAATAAAAATATTTCTTTTTTAATTGTACATCGTGAAATTAATGGTCACAGTTAGGAAACTGGTAATCTAATTCATGAAAATTAACTACATGCATTTATTGGACTGTCTAACACATTTTTTTCTTATTTTTTTTTACTTCTAATTATATTTTTGAAAAACGTTGTGTAGATTATTTCCAAGATGAATTACAAAAATATTCTATTATTTTCTTCAATTACTTCTTTCCTTGTCTTAATTTTAAAAAATGAGAAAATAATCAGAAATTTGTAAATTTTCCTTAACTTTCCGAAAATATCTAGCATTATTGGATCTGATATTTCACAAATCCGAAGTGCACAGAAAAATATATACAATTTAGGAAAGAATTTAATTCATTAAATTATTCAGAGTAAAAGAAGTCAGTATTTCACGTCAATTATCTTCTATTTTCCACCTAATATTATATAAAACTATTCTGTTTCACAATTATCTTTCTAGTATGCAATAGCATTGTAATTGAAATCCCAAATGTTTAGAATGATCTTGATTGGTCCAGAAGATTTAGCCCCGCCTTCCTTCACTACATAAGGAAGTCAGTCTGCGTTGTAGACAAGAAGCATGGCGAAGTTGAATCGAGAAGACATGAACTGAAAGGTCTTGGAAGCCGAACGAAATATGGCAGTGGTCGACCAAGTAGACCTAAATAGAGAGGTCCTGAACTGAGGAGTCCTGAACGGAGGACAGTCTGTCCGCTTGTGTGGCGTATTCTGACGTAGTCGTAGCCCGTTGTGTCGTAGTCGCATTTGTCGTAGCCCGTTGTGTCGTCTCCGGGAACGGGGCTGTCTTGAACTCAGGAGTAGTCTTGTGTGCGAAGTAGTGAGTCGGCAGCAAAGGCATGAAGAGACAGAGGAATAATTTCAACCTAGTACGGAGAGACCTAAATGAGTGTAGACATAATCCCTCTTCTGCCTGAAACTGTCTGGCCACTTTGTGAGCTGTCGACATTGTCACTACTGAATTTCTGCCTTTGGACTACTGTCGCTATTGTTTGCTACTATCTGCAGTGTGCTGTCCTGTGTGTTCGTCTCGGCTGTACATAGTTGTTTCCTTTACATAGTTGAGTGGCAAATATTTGTCGTCTTTGTGCTGCCCTATCTTCGTCCTGTAAATAAACGTATGTGTTGTGTCTTCTACTAAAGAACTGATCATTGTGTGCATCATCATTGTCTTTTACACCATACACACCAACTATACAAGTGAAAGACCCCGACGAATTTAAGAGTAGGAAATCCGTAACTGTATATATATATATATATATTGAAATATATATATATATATATATATATATATATATATATAGGAATTTTTCAAAATATATTATTATTGAAAAAAGTAAATGTGTTGGAACTTGTATTTTCTTCTCAAATTACGTGGTATAATAAATAATATTCTTGAAAAAACATCTTACTTTTTATATCATATTTATTTTTTCAGTATATGAAAGTATAAAGAAAAAATGTGTAAAGTTTAGTGAAAAATTCAACAATTATATGAAAAATAAAAATAAATATTGACAACTTGGAAAATTGGCTCTTTTTAATCGTTTTGTGTGACTTTCATAGCAGGGTTTTCTAGGACATTTTAAATACATAGTTTAAAAACTAGTATAAAAATCAACCTAAATATTCTGTCTATATCTTTCTTCGTATATTAATAAATTTTATTAATTTTTCAAAATACATTACCATTAGAAAATTTAATTATGTTTCAGCATACAATCAGAATCAATTCAATGTGAAATTTCATCGATCAACTCTTCCCTTATCACTAAAATCGGTTTCTGCTTCATTTAAAAGTGTTTGGAGCACTGCTTCATTATAGGAGCAGTAAATTGGATGATATTTCGAGGCCTAAGTTTTAGAGCCATCTGCTAAGCCTTGTTTAGCATTGAGGCAGTAACAGGGTGGTGCAGCCTTGGGGTGCACTGTAAAAAAATAACTTAATTATTTTTAAAAGCACCCGCTGAAACTGATTGAAAAAATACACATGTATTGAAGGTCTCAAAACAGGAAGCTACAGCGTGAATCCATTCAGTTGTGCTGAAATTAGAATAAGGGTAATCGAAAATCCATTCCTAGACGTCTGAAAGACCGCACGTGCCGATTAAGGGTTAACACTAATGTAATTACCCTCTGTCAGACGATCTTCGAAAACAGATGGCGAAACTACTTTGCGTACCAAATAATCATTATTCGGAGCAAATGACCCTCCCTCTCTCCATATGCCGAGCGAATGCTAAAAGTTCGTTTTTTCTGAAATTTACGTCACGCGCCTTAGATTTTGGATCTGTGGTATTCCGGAGAATCCCTGGTGCCATCTATTACAATAAAATAAAACTAAATGTGGAATGATAATGACCGATAATTATATCTCTTCATATATTTAACATACATTTAAAAATATTTATCTTGGATATTATTTGGATTAAAAATTACAATTGTATCAACACTTTTTAACTTTCTAATGGATAGTCTATTCGATGTTTTTTTATCGATTTTTTTCTTTCTCATCAAACGACATCGAATATTTTCCTATTATAAGCGACACAAATCAGACTTCCATCAAATGGTTCCTTTTTTAACTCACGGTATACAGCAGGATTTATTCGGAACCCCTTTGATTTAAAGAAATTTAGTGCTCTGATAAACAATCTAAATAAGATAGTATTTTGTAATTTTCTCTTCGTCTTTCATCATATCTTTTGATTTATTCTTTATATCTTTGATATAAAAAAACAATTACTCAGCCAGTGAAGAAAATTAACTTTTTTCTTAATTGAAAAGGCTATTATCAGTTTAGATATTTATTTTGCCAATAACTGTATTTCTCTCTTACGAAACATTTGTATTTATTAATGATAATAAAAAAAACTTATGCATTTTCTTCAAAATATATATCCAAATTTTATTTTAATGTTTCCATAGCTGAATTTATTCTAGAAAAAATCGCAATAAATATTTATAAATTATAAATCAAACAATATTTAAATTTTATTTTATATCCAATTAATTTTGAGGTTAGAAATAATGTTTCCACATTTAGAAATATTTATAATGGACCTTACGTTTTCAGTTACTTAACCGCTTTCTTACAAAATTGTTTGAAAAAAATTGCAGAAAATCATCACATTTTAAAAACATTTTGTTATTAAACACAAGGAAGTGGAACGAAACAAAACATGTCAATTTTAAGTGGAATTTTTAATTTTTATGGTTGTAAAAACATTTAGTTTCAATACAAGTATACTATCCCTATTTATCTCGGGAGAAGGAAAAAAACTCTTTTCTTACTGGTTTACCTCTGGTGTCTCTTTTACGGGAACACAGATTACACTGTCTTGTTGGAATTTTCTTCAGTAGCAAGAATCCTTATTTTAGATATAACTATCTGAAAAATCATCGGTTTCGCGTCTTGCATGATTGACATTATTTTTTTGAATGCAACTATCATTTCTCACGCATTATTAATTCAAAAGCAGACGTATACTATACAATAAAAAAACGCGTGACCAGTCACATCAAAAGAGCCGCGATACCAACAAAACGTGACAAACTGCCAATCAAAGCTGAATATTTCCTTTCATTTCCTCTATGACGAGTTAAACCACGATAAAACATATCTTATTGGCAGATTCTGCTTAACCCGAGTTTTCTCTCGATAATAATTAACTAAACTATATACCAACCCTTGATAGTTCGGGTTAATCAAGCAAGTGGTTAATACATTATTCGCATAGGTAAGTCATGATAAAAGAGGTAAACATATTAATTTCCGGAATGTAACGACTTCCGATATGACATTTTAACAAACTGAGAATGCCTACTTCGCAAAACGAAAAATGTGTTTCTAATTTTTATCAAAAGCTTGCTGAAAAATTAGGGTTGTTTTCAATTATGATTCAGTAATTTTATATCAAAATTGTACTTTAAATATCATAGATTTATTAAATTTTTTCCACAGTTAAGTGATTATTTTCAAAGTAAAATCCGGAAAATTGAAGAGATACTTACTTCGTGTTAATCTACTTAAGAAGTCACTAGGTATAGGGTGGTTATAAATATCCCTTTTCAAAGGTCCTGAAATGAAAACTACTGGACCAAATGTTATTAAACATGGTAATAGGTCAAAGGATGTCTTGATAAATTTTTCCATCAAAAAATGTCGAGAAACCTCCGAGTGAGAAATGACCCTGTATTTAGCAAAATAGGGCAGGAAAACAATGGTTTAATAACAATTAATGGTAAATATGGTTTAAGAACTTATGCTTATGGTTTAAATTAGGATATGAAAATTTCTTTTCTGAAAAATAATCCTCACCACCAGGGGTGTAATGGCACTGTTGCAATATTGTTAACCAAAATAGGACATGAAGACGGTGGTTTAACATATGTTTAATCGTTTTTGAAACGTGCTATAAAGCAAGGTGAATGTGGTATCCACCATTTTTCGAAATCAAGTTAAAGTGAATTACTGCATTCTAAACAATAGCTCTTAGCATATCAGGAAAACAATTGTGCACATGTTTGTGAATTCCACCAAATTTTTAGATTATTTTCATAAACAGTGCTTTTGCGATTAATTTTGAACTTTTTTGGCTGAAAAAACAATTTCTATGATTTCTTTAAAATTATTACCAATTTTGATGACATTTGGTCCGGTGTTTTCTTTTTAGGACATTCAAAGTGGAGCTTTAATTATAACCACCCTTTATATTAATATTTTTACCACACATTCATAAATCAAATAATTTTATGCCTGTACTTAGATTTATTTAGAAATGATATCTCATGATTAATCGAAATGATTAAATCCATAATCCTATTAAATAAATGGAAATCTTTATTTTATTGCACATAAATAGATATTAGAACGAATGAAAAATTTCATAAAAATTATTTGAGTGCTTGTATCCCGAAGTTTTTATCCAATGTGAGATTTTGGTTTTATTAAGTTATACATTTTTTGAAAACAAAAAACTTTATCCTTTGATATTAAAATTGCTTTCGGATGTACATTCATGTTAAAGTTTTACATGCATAAGCTATTGCGTTAATATCTAATAGGATACAACTATGATAAACCGTATTTGACATCAAATTTTGAATTATAGCATGTGAAATTAAAGGAGGTTTCTGATCGTAATGCACCAAGAATTCCTTTAAAACAATATCCTTCGTAATTTTCTCAAAGGGAATCTCCTTTGATCATTTAAATTTAACATTCCTTGTAACAAGGTTTTAAGAGGATTTGCAATAATATTTAACTTTAAAAAACCCTTTAGTATGTATTTAACACTTCCTCACTCTAAAAAATCCGGTATTTGAATATTTTTTAAGCAAAGAATTCAGTACCGTTGAAATTTTTGCATGAGTCTCGTATACTATATTTGCATCAGAAAGTTTGTTATTCTAGAAGAACAGATTCTTATTAAAATTAAGTTTATATAAATGATTTTCACATTTCTGAAATCATTTTTAAATGCTTTAAAGTAAAGCATTTTGTCACGCATGGTATTACGAAGTCCATAAATATTTAATTTTTTTTTTCCATATCCATTCATAATCCACTTACCTAACGTTTTCGCATGGAAGACTTTTTGCTCAAACCACACATAAATATCTTATAAACATAGAATTTTCAATGCATATTAGCTTTTAAAAAATTTCCCACTTTCTGAATCAGCATTCATTTTAAATAAGCATTCATACTTGTAATCTAAATCTAAAAATTCTTAAGTTTACTCGATCAGAAACATGATTTTCGAAATAAGTTCTCTTCTTCTAATCTATCTTGAAATTAGAAACATTTCTATAAATTTTTGTAAGGGATGTTTTGTTCAATTAAATTGAGATTCGAAGCTACGAAATTTTTCTTTAGCCCTATATAGCAATTTGGTTTTGTGAAATTTATCAGTTGCATCAAATGTTTTGATGATATTCTCCTCTTCTAGTCTATCAATTTTGTCTATAAATTAGAGTTCTTATTTTTGCTCAAATGACCCCCCCCCCAAATACAAGTTTAATCTGATGTTTCTTGAATATTTATGTCTCTATCTTTATTAAAATGTTTTTAAATTTCTCCAAAATTATTTATTTGTGTTTCTAAAATCATTATTTGAAATGTTTAAATAACGTGTTAAAACTGATTTTATAAAACCATGTGAGACCAAAAAAATTGTATCTATATTTTACTTAACATCATTTGAATATAAATTCGTTTCCTTAATTCAGTCTTTTAGTTAACAAACGCGATGGTCATCAATGATTATACATTTTAAAAATTATATTGATAAACTAAATTTGTTCTTTTGAAATTTGCTTGAGATTCTTTATGAACCTTATAATGCCTACTCCTTATATTTTTAATTCCAAAGAACTCTGAATCCTCAAATTAATCATTACTGAAGATCATTTTGTCAAGCAATTAAAAATTAATGCAATTGAATCTGGATAGCAGAATTTCATTTCGGGTTTTCAATCCGATTTTTCAATCGTATCTAATTTTTATCCATCATTTTTACTTTTGTTATTCAGGCCACAAATTATGTATTTTGAATTAACTCAATTTTTGAACAATAATTACTTTTAATGAATAGAAGACAACATTTACTAATGATCTATATAGAAACATCTTGAAAAAATAATTCCCTTGATTTTAAAACATTTTAAATATTTTTATACATTTTTTTTCAGAACGCAAAATATCAGTAAAAAATTATTTCCCTGATTTCTTAATATCATTTGGCTATTCTCTACAGCAAATTATTTTGTTAAGTGTTTCAGAAGCCAAATTTTGTTAAAATAATCAATTTATCATCGTTTCATCATGTAAAATAATTATAAAAGCATCATGGAATAGTTCTTGAGAATGTTGTTTAATTTTTTCAATCTTTTTGTGGAAGCTAGAAAATATTTGAATTACTGATGAAACATTACATTTACTGATGAAACATTTTAAAGAAATAAAATAGTTAGATTATAATGGGATATTTTATATACATAAATATTTCATAAGTTAATAAAAAATTCAAAATAATTGGACCAAAAATTTTGATAATGCATTTTCACTTCTTTATTTTGCTTCATCAATTAATTTATTCTGTCATTCCATAATACTCTTACTTGAATTAAATCAAAGAATATTATTTTTTTAACTCAGAATTGTCAGACATTTCTTGTATTGTCAAGTTTCTACTTTCCAATTAGTGGAAAGTGGAAATTTACACATTGATTCAAAATGGGAACTATATGCATTCTCATAAAATTACTTATTACAAAATTATTGTATTGTGTGTTCTCAAAATTAGATCATTATATCAAAATGAGAGCAATTAAAATTGTTGATCTTTCTGCCGATATAATTTTAGAAATTTAACTTGTATACAATATATGAAAATTACAGTTTCAAAAAGAATAAATAATTTATTTGCAAAAACATAATTTTTTATATCCATATCACATCAGTTTCGGTTGAACGATTTCTATATAAACATTTTGGATCACATCAAAAACTAAACTCTTATTTCATCTCATACATACTCATGTTTATTTCACAAATAGCAACTATATTTAAGTTCTAGATACAACCCCATTTCACAAGTTCTACGCCGTCATTATTAAAATTTGGTGCAAATGTGTAATTTCCGAAGCTTCATGAGTAAATATTTACACCAAAAGCAAGGTATTCCATTATCTTGATTAAAGTCCCGGTTTCAAAACTCACAGTACATTATCACTTGAGGCATTATTACCATTTCAAAACTTTTGTGATAATTAATTTCATCAGGAAAATGTACCACGCTTCTATGCGTGTTCTCCTCTAAATTACTTTTTTTTCAAATGAAAGGAGGAAAGAAAACGCATTGACTTATCAGAAATTGCATTTTTTCTACTTCCATCCACTCTTTTCTTGTAAACAAAAAGTTGTGGAAAGAAAGTAATAAAAAATGAATGGTGGTTTGCAAAGCGTGGAAAGTGAAACACTTTTAACGAAACGAAGTAATCACAAACCCTTTAACGTTGAACAAACAAATAATTTCGGTAAGACGCTTTCTAATGGCATTTCCTAAACTCGCTTCTCTTAAAGCAACAACAAAATAAAAACATACATACGTGAGGGGAAAAAAGTCACGTATTTAGGAGAAGGAAAGAAAGGAAACATAAGATATATGAATGAAATAGGTTTTGAAAGAAAGTGACGGAAATAAGTAAGGGTAGCAAAAGAAAATCTAATCCAATTGCATTTTTTCTCTAATTTTTTATTATCTCATGTTTTTCATCTAACTTCTTATATAAGGGGAGGTTTTCATTAACGTTTACAATTCCTAATTATTTGACTGTAAATCAGGATAAACATAAATAAATGCCGGCGTCTTGGCGTAAAGGTAACGTGACTTCCCCTATTTCTTCTTCGGCGTCCCGGGTTCGAATCCCGGTTCCAGCATGGATGTGAGACGTGTGTTCCATGTTCCGAGAGACGCTCCATGTTCTATCTGTGAAACGTGCGAATGTGTCCTTCTATAAAAAGGAATTGTGTAAGCGAATGTGATGCATAATTAGCTAAATCGCAGATGCCCCTAGATGGCAATACTGAAAAACAAGAGACTTAAAACTTTCGGCTTATATTCTCTTACTCAGTAAAGTGGGCTTGTCTATAACAAGTGCCATCAGGAACAACAACAACTATATAAATAAGCATATGATACAGAACAGATTGTTATGTTTAAAAAACTTCGGAACAGAGCTGCTTACTATTGAGTGACCTAATTCACAATATCGATTCATTTCTTTCTCAAATGAATATCAAAGTTCAAAATGCTTAGATTTAGTAAATAATTTGAAAAATAATTATTCTTCGTAAAGCATGAAGTGAAAATGAAAGATATACCATTCTTGTCTGATAACTTTGAATGACGAAGTTGTTTCTTTTGAGGTGATGAACTTTCTAAAACTGCCTAGAATAAATTTATTTAATCTCTTTCTTGTTAAATATGTAAGATCTGATCATTAAATCGTACATTCTTAGTAGAAATAATGCTTCCATCTGAGATGATGAGTCTTAAATTAGGGAAGTAATTATTGATGCATCTGAAATCCAAAATTATAGAGTTATCTATATCTGTACTTATAATAAAGCTCAATGTGTGTGTGTGTGTGTTGGCGCTCTACAGGCCAGACCGTTGGATCTACAGCTACCAAATTTGGTATACGTATACCTTGGAGGTCGGGAATGTGCACCTCGGAGCCCTTTTTTCGAATTTTTAATTAGAATTTGAATTAATTACAATTTAAGCGAAATTTCGACGTTTTTCCGCTATAACTTCCGAAAATATTATCGCACAAACAGGACTTTTACATCCATTTAAATATTAAAAAATTAGCTTTCTAATGGTATCAGTGTTTTAATGTATAACTTAAGCCTCTATTTTTAACGAATTTTTAAAGAAATATTTTAACTATGTTTTTTTGATCACGTGACCGGATAAAAGAAAAGAAAACAATGACGGAAGCTCAAATAATAATAAAAAATCTATCATCGTAAATCAAGTCTAAAGAAATGATACTTTCAGCACGAGACTGGATAAAATAACATAAATATAAAAAAGTGATACTTTCTAAAAAAATAAATGCAAGGCAAAGGGCAAAGGATTCTATAATTGTTTGCAATATCTAAATGATTAATTCAATAAATCTTCTTTATTTACGGTAAACCTGATTGAATTTAGACAGGATATGCATTGAACTCCCGACCTAATGGCATATTTCTATAATCGTTTGCAATATCTGTATCATTAATTTAATAATGTTTTTCGCTTTCTTTTAAAAAACATATTAATATTTTGGCAACATCACCGAAAAATACATTTTTAATATTTTGGAAGCATAACCGATAATTAAAATTGACTGATTTATAAAATTAAAGAATATTATCAAGAAAAGGGTTCTCTTAGAACTTTCCGTCCATCATCTTAAAGAAAATATTAATTTCAGGTCAATAAATGCCCGGAATTACTTCAAGGCTAATGAATATGTGATTTAATTGAAAATTTTAGAACGCATTACTCATGGCGAACCAGCTGGTCGCCAAAGGCGGCTAGTTCCTTAATAAAATGGTATATATACACATTATTCATACTAAAATGAACTGAGAGGAATAATGTCTACCATCTTCTTTACAAACAAAACATTCATTTGAATGGGATTTCTTTTTAACTTAACTAAAGTTCGTTTGATTTCTTTAAAAATATTTCCTTAATCTTTTTGTGAAAATGTTATAATACTTTTAT
The DNA here is from genome assembly GCA_026543055.1 of Argiope trifasciata. Lineage (NCBI taxonomy): Eukaryota > Metazoa > Arthropoda > Arachnida > Araneae > Araneidae > Argiope > Argiope trifasciata. Next base: position 30,096 of record JAPMOQ010012746.1, read on the forward strand.
TATTTATACATCCTCAAAACATATTTTTACTAACTCACTGAAAATAAAGTTTTATTAGAAATTCAAAAAATTGACTAATGTCAATAAATTGTTATAAATATACCCAGATTTAAATTGCCACGGTGCCGTGGTGGTAAGTTCTCGTCTATGGAACTGGTAGGTTTCAGGTTCAAGACCCGATTCCACCGAAGAACCGCCGTGTAAAGGGGTATGTGGCACGTCAAATCCGTCATTCCAAACCTCCTCCCTCAAGTCTGGCGTGGTGTGCAAAGAAGGGGGTGCCAGCCACTTCATCTGAGCGAATTTCAAAATTACAGTCCCAAAATAGTCTTAGCATTTTTTTTTTATAACCGGACGTTAATAAAACTAAACTAAATCCAGATTTAAATTGTACTTATTGTATATTTCTTCTTTTTGCTTTGTGTTATGTACAATACTTAATAACCTCAATATATTTTTGATATATTATTGTACCATATATATATTTTTCAAGAGACAACCTGCAGAAGAAGAAAAAAAAATCAATCACAGCCTTATAAAACAAAAACTTGAATGTCTCTCTACGGAAACCATTTTTTTTTCAAGTTATCCAACATAGTGTTCCTTTGGCAAACTTTTCAAACGTATAGTTGGCGAACCTTGGCGACAAGATCTTGATATTTTCGTAAATCTAACGAATTATTGAGTCTGACGGAGGGGTCAATAAACTTAAGCACCTCTGCTCAGGAACTCCAGAAATCCTATTGAAGCAAATGACACTCCTGGTTGTTTCAAAATTTGTTGAGGAACACATGTTCATAGCTATACATTTCGTTTACAATCCTTTTTATATTACAATCTGCATTTTCTTAATACATTTCCAAGCGATAGGCTTTATTAATGTTTTTTTAAATCCTAGCATTACTTTGAATGTGTCTAGACATCTTAAATCTCCATTAATAACTAAATTTAATTTTTAAAAAACCTGAATTTCTTAAAGAGAGTTTGTACAGAGGATAATATCTGTTTTTATTAACCTTAATAAAAATACGAAGTAGAGGAATTTAGTTTTTTATTTTGCACTAAAATCTGTAAGTGCCATTAATAAAATGTAATTTTTGGCTAATGGATTCATTTCAGTTATAAATATATGCTCTCTCTCTTTATATATATATATATTCGAAATACGTAATGACAAACAGCATTGAGAACGTAATTTTCTACTTATTCTATACTAGTTATATATACAATATGTTCTTTAATGACCATCTGTGTGATCTCACAATCTCAGAGTATTAAGAGTACCCAAAAATGAGTTCTTTAATCCTAAGATATCGAATTCTATGAAAGAATTGACTTCACATTATGGCATAAGAAACATTATACAACGGTATACGCATAAACTAATGTTCCTGCAACCTGTGCGTCTGAGAAAATGGCATTTCTCCATGCACGTACTTACCTGTGACATCAAACCATGAATGTGCAATGGACACTAAAGAAATCCAGTAAATTGCAAGAGGGAGGAAACAGGGGAAAATGTACCATGTCTGCAGAAGCACAGGTCGGAGGAACGTGGCTTAAAGGGAGAATGTTGTAAGGGAAAACATTCAGATTGCCACAGTAAATAAAAAATCATGATGGTGTGGATCTGGAAATGGCGGGTAGTCTTGGCCATGAAATTTTTACAAAAATGCAAGTAGCAAGAGTATTTTCTATATTTCTGAATCAATTAAAATTCGACTAAGGAATTTTTTTTTTCGAATGATTGCAGGAAATTTTTCATACCTTTTAAAGATTATAGTATTGGAGCTACGAGTTATTATTCTCATACTTTAAATACTTTTAAATGAATAGAATACATCATTGTATTTTGAGGCCAATTTGTCTGAAAATTAGATGCTGTAACATGTCATTCAGTGACTTGATGTTTGACAAGAAACCTATGATGTTCTATACATGAAATTAACTTACTATAAACATTAATTTCGTGTATAGAAATTTTCGTATTATATAATAATATATAATACGAGTTCATAGGCTAATTAAAACATCTGTATATTTGCTACATAGAAATGATTACTAGTAAATTATTGATACATAACAGAAAACACAGTTGCAGCAAC
>JAPMOQ010012746.1:34152-62545 GCA_026543055.1 Argiope trifasciata
AATAATTCGAACAAAGCATTCATAGTGTTGCAATTATGGTTAAAATTGAAAATATAAAAAATCAAATATAAAAGTAAGCTCAAAAAGTATTGAGATAATTCGAAATAAATTAAGAAAAATAATGACAGTTAAAAGCACAAATCGACTAGCAAGGCCGGTGGCCTTGCTAGTCGATTTGTTTGGTTAATGTAGGGCCTTTTTGAGGTACCAATTTTAAACAAATAATCCCTTGAGATCAAGTTTAATTCTAAAATATAAATAAAAATTTCCTTACAAACTACACTCCAAAATATAAAATATTTCTTGATTCATTTGTTTTTATTATAATACTAGCTGGTACCCGGCGCGTTTCTGATACCTAAAAAATAATATTAAGTGCAATTAATCAATAATTTGGCAATGTTTTATCGAAATCTAATGAAAAGTACGACAGTATATAAAATACAACAAACAAATGCTAATTTTTATATATTAGTTTTGTGAATTATTTTAGAATTATAATACTTGGTGTTCTTTCAGAATGGTAATGAAAAAACTGTATAACTTTACTGCATCGCGTGACTCTTTTAATATTCGTTCGGAATTCTGATTTTAAAAAATGTGATTAAAATATTTTCTTTTAAAATTGATTAAACATTGAAAATATACCATAATATACCTTAAGATGGTCTATATATTTGAAAATATAATTTTGGTAAATAAAGACGGTACAAAATTATTTGAACTGCAATATTTCTGGAAGTTACAGCTTGAAAAGCCAAAATTTAATTCGGATTTAAAACAACCTGGTTGGTCTCCCCAAAACTGTCGTGCATAATCTGTAATAAAGTTGTTTCATCTAAGAATGACTTGCATGACATTTGCGTACTATAGCTACAGTATATTAACCTTTGACTTGGATTTAGCATTTATGCAGAATCTATTGACTCCTCGGCGAGTTATTTGAAGATTAATCCATGGTAAATAGATGCGGTTGAGATTCGAAATTTTTTAATTTAATTTTAGATAATTGTACTATCTCTATAACCATCCCTTAGGTGAAAACAATAAGCTGACCAATTTTCATTGCATTCGGATGAACGGTTTAGGAAAGTATTAGATACATTAGACAAAAATTCATTTTTATTCATATAGACGATAAATAATTTTATAAATAGATTTATAGTTATTAAGTTTTCTTAAAATATTTCAGATAGTTTCATGATATATATATTTTTCTTATAAACTTTCTTACAGTTTTAGTATTTCTAGATGTTCCACAGTTGCTTTCATTTTTTCAACTTTGCACACAGGAAATTTTATTGTAATACTTTTTAATTTATGTGTACTTTCTTCGCAATCTATCCCTCTTCAAATTCATTAAATGTCTTTAAATGCCCTGATCTTTACTTGTTTTCAATACTATTTGTTTTCTTGAATTAGTGATAATGTTAAAACACTAAACATTTAATTTCAAGATATCCCCTATATGCATCGGACTAATTTCCACTTTTTTCAATGACTTATTACACGATTTCGAACATCAACAGATTTTCTTATTTTCTCGTCATGTTTTCTATAAATATTTTTTATGCTTAAAATTATAATCTAAAAAATAAACAGCAGCAAATTCAATTCCACTGATGTGTTATATATTTATTGAATTTCTTATTTCAAAAGTCTCCCAATATTTTTTGGCTCTTATTTGCCTTTGAATTATATTTGTAAAGACGGATCAAATTTTAATTCTAAAATACGAATAACTTTTTACAAACTGTACACCAAAAGATAAAATATTTCTTGATTTATCTGTTTTTATTATAATATGATAAATAATTTCATACGCAGCGTTATAGTTATTCATGGCAAGTGCCCAAATACTTTTTGAGAGACTGTATATAATATTAAAAATTATATATAATAACTATAATATAAAATACAAGTTAAATCGAAGTAAAGAACATGTTAACATAAAATAAACTGAAAATCTAGCACCTTTCTGCTATTATAAAATCTAGGACACTATAATAAATTAACTCTTACTTCATTATTCAGTTCTTTCTTCTTCCATTTTCCTTATCAAAAGATGAAATAGTAAACAGAAAGAATAGATGGCTTTTAAAATGCTTCATAACACAATATCGCAAACATCCACTAAGAATAAATGTTTCCTTTTCCGGAACTTTGCATTCATCTCTTAGAGTGAAGTTGTTTTTTGCTTTGAATCTAATGCAAAAATGTGGTTTACGAAAATAAACTGCGAGATTTAGTTAAATAGAAAAGCAGAAGGTAGATATATTTTGATAAAAGCATAGATTTTGGGGATTATTTGATTTAAATATTTATCGCATTTATGATACAATGTTTATTTCAATTCAGAGATTTATTATAGTTTTTGATCATGGGACTTCCATTTTTGTTATTTAGATTTTCACTAAATGGATGGAATAGGATTGAAAATAACAGCTGTATGGAATGATAGGAATTCCATTTTATTTCGATATATTTTCTTAAACTTTTAAAGAAATATTGCTATTAAATTTATATGATTCTTGTTTTTAAATTGTGATTAAAGATTATCAAGTGATATAATGTAACAAGAAAAATAATTTAAATCACCAAAATTTGATTTTTCTTTTTTGAAAATCAACAATATGGATGTTTGATAATGAATAACTTTAAATTATTCAGATTGATATAAAAGTCCTATATCATTGGCAGAATTATTCTATCAAATTATTAAATGTATTATTATCAACCATTGTTTCTTTATTTAAAAGTATTATTATCAAATATTATATGCAAATTTTGATGTTATTGGGCTCATTATTTTTTAAATAAATACTTCTAGTTATTTTATTATCAAACATATAAACGCTAAAATTTAAATAATTACGACAATTCTTTTTCTGGAATTCTGTCTTTAATAATAATAATTCCTATTTAATTGATTTGCGAATATCGAAATGCTTTGATATATTACTGTTATTAACATAAATTATTGAGCGATTTGTTATTTTACGATTAGATAATATCGTTTCCATGTTACAATGGGAATAACTGCGCAATAGCTTCAGAGGGTGCATACATCTGAGCACTTGAGGGAAGAAGTCTGACTTCTAGCTCATATGAAGAAGACATTCAGACACTCGCTTGCACAACCACTTTTCACGAGAGGATTTTTTCACAAACCTCACAAACAGAACACAGGGTAAAGTACAACCTGAACTCGAACACAAGTTGCCCAGATCACGGGGAAGATGCGCTGCCCCTAGGTCAGGCCGCCAACTTTATAATTAGATATTTTAATATATAAATTTTTATAAAATAATCTTTTCGAATTATGTAAATATTGAGAATCACCACATTGAAGTAATAACTACGCATTATGAAATGAAATGAAAAAAAAAAGTATAGCATAAAGACTATTTCCCTTATTATTAATTTAAAGCATATATATCCTTCTCGTGCAAAATTAACAAAATAATTTGTTTCAAGGGTGCCAAACTTGTTTTAAACATTTTCCAAAAGATATCAAAAGTTTTTGAAAGAATGAATTTGATTACAGTTGCAAGATTTTTGTACTTAAAATTTCAATAAAATTCTGGAAATGCGTTGTTCATTTTTAACTTCATTTATACTCATTCCATTTATCAAAGGGCATTTAATATGTTTTATCATATCAATGATGGAATGAAACATGGTATACTCCATAACAGCAACATAACTGCTCAAATTATTAGTATTTTTTTCAAATAAAACTGTTCCTTTGATTCTCATCGAAAAGAAACCGTTGTTGATTTATGTAGTAAGTTCGTTTCATTCACTGCCCTTAAAGGTGGGCTTTCGATCAAAATGTTTTTCTTTGAACGAATTTCAAACTTCTGACAATAAAGATTTGAGTGGAGAGAAAATCTATAAAGTGCCCTTTGAGAGGTATTTATGATATTTACCACTTGTAAACAGTCTTCCTATCATAAAAAAATCTCCCTTTTTCTTCCTTTCATCTCTCGGGAGATGGTGATAAGCTTTTTTCCTCACACTCTTTCTTTCCGCCAGTATTAATTTTGCAGAATGTTGTTTGGATTGCAATTTGGATAGTCTCATCGTTGATAATTTTCGAGTCATTACTTATAATTTTGGAGATATTCTTGCTTTCGTTCACAGAGAAAACACTTATAAGTTATCCGACTGCGTTAAAAGCACTGGTTATCGACTACATTGGAGAATGTTTTTTTCAATTGTTATTTCTTGTAGTTCAGACTCTTCTCTTACCAAAACAGTTCATTATTTCTAAGAAAAGGAAGGCATGACCTATCATCCAGGGGCACATATTTTTTTGATAAAATTTGTCTTAAGCTTCAATTTAATCAAAGCTTTAATTTTCATAAACATTATCCACCGTTAACATGATATTCTCAAAACTAATAGACGTATTTGCATAAAAATTTCGACTTGCGTTTTAAATAATATTGCCAATGATATGAACCAAAAGTTTTATTGTCGGTGAAATACTTTTTTCCTTTATAGGTGTTTTTAGAAAAATTAAGTTCTGAATTTATGGTAAAAATGCATATATGCTCATATTTTTAACCATAATTTCTTTGCATCTCAAAATGATTCTTAAATTTTGGTTCATTTCATTCACCATTATATTCTATAACGTTTGCACGATGAAAAATAGGATTGTTGTATTAATATTTTGTGTAGAGGGTAAACCATTTGGATTAAATCTCGTTATAATTTACTTCAATTTTTCCTGTTTCTACGAATATATTATATTTCCAAAGAATTGTTTTTGTATTTATAGAGTTTATTATTGACAATATATCTAAAAACCATAAATACTTTCTACAAAAATACAATTTTTCAAAACTTTTTCTTCGAACCTAGTCGGATAATTTAATTTTCAGTGTTTTGAAATTGTTAAAAAATAACAAAGCGTAAAAGTATGTGAATATAATGCCAATACTGGCACTTATTTTTGAGAACAATTAGACTTGTTAGTTAGTATTTTTTTAAAAGAAACTTCATGTGAAAACGTGCATATATATATCATAATTCATGTATATACGTATGCTGGGATGTAGAATAAGGTAAAGTAATAGGACATCAAGATATAAATGTTTGGAGTCGTTATGCTTCTGCCAATGCCGTAGTCAATATGGTGCTGTGGTGGCCTGGTGGTAAGTTATAGGCTTCGAAAGCGGAGTATTTTAGGTTCGAGACTCGATTCCACTGTAGAACCGCCATGTTAGAGAGTCTCTTGCACGTTAAATCTGTCAGTGTAAATGTCCTCCCGCTGATGTGGTGGGGCAGAAGGGGGGGGGGTGAAAACTCATATATCATCTTCGTCATTTAAGCGTGGTTCAAAATTATGAGGTACCTCCCAAAGTAGCTCTATTGTTGCTTTACAACGGGACGTTAAAATAATAACTAAAATAAGCTAAAGCCTTAGTCAATATACCTCACCAAAAAATGAAAATAAGCATATTCACCATTCGTGTAGCTTTTGAGGACACTAGGAGAATAAGTAATCTGTTGTACATGAATGTGAAACTTTAACTGGCAAAAGGATAATAAGAATGTCTTATCCTGAGCATTTATACTTCTTACAATGCCGTAGTCAGTACACCTTTCCAAAAAATAAAAATATGAAATAATGATAAAAAGTAAAATAAGTATTGATGTGAAGATTTTGGTATGGTGTTGGTTTCACAACCATAGGGGTTGTGAGTTCGAACTCCCCCAGCCTAAGACTCGACGTGCATGTGGTGACTGGCGAACGTATAAATCTGTCGTGATGACAAAACCTTTCATGTCGAGAGGGATACCACTGAGGATACTGAATCAAATATGATCATTTCCTGATTCTGGTCAAAATTGCAATTTGTAGATGAGTGAATGAAATGCATGAATGAAGTCAGCCTTGTAAAAAGGGTTGTGACGTATGAGTAGCTAAGTCGTACTATTGGCCCTAATCGGTGCTGTTGAAAAACAAGACGCTCATTTGACTCACTAAAATTGCTGACATATAACTTTCGGCAAACTTGCATAGTGCTGTAAGTCACAACAACAATAAAGATATTTTCCGATTTGAAGCTATTTTTCTCACTTTTTCTACAGACTTAACCATTACACGTCATCTAAATTTGATAATTGCTATGCTTTAAACTAATTTGTTATTTCTGTTTCGTTTGGGATCATGAGGTGAATAAAGTGGCAGTGTAAAAGAATTATTATAGTGTTTTAATGGGCAATATGACATCAAAAGATGAAGGTTTGAAGTACTTATACCTCTTACAATGCCGTAGTTAATGCCTCGCTGAAAAATGAAAATATGCAACTTCGCCTTTCGGGTAGCTTTTGACGAGACTAAGAGAATAAGTCATTTGTTGAATTACTTTCCTTACTTACAATTGCTTATAATTGCTTTTTATTACTAACAATTAATAAGTATACATCTATTATAAGTAATACTTAGTAATATAATTATTAAATAATTACTTAGAATTACTTCACTAGAATGTGAAGATTAAAATGGTAAAAGTACAATAAGAAAGTCTTATCATGGGCCTTTATACTTCTTCCAATGCCGTAGCCAATACACCTCTCCAAAAAAAGAAAATATGCAAATTCACCATTCGGGTATCTTTTGACGAAACTAGGAGAATAAGTAAATTGCTGTACAAAGATGCGAGGCTTTAAATGGAAAAAAGACAATAAGAAAGTTTTATTATAAGTCTTTACAGTTCTTGCAATGCCGTAGTCGTAGTCAATACACCTTTCCGAAAAATGAAAACATACAAATTCGTAATTGGAGTAGTTTTTGACGATACTAGGATAATTAATAATTTTCTGAAATAAAAGAATGTGTTTTAATAATGGTAACTAAAAAGATCTGGACCTTTACACCTGCTCCAGTGCCGTATTCACTGAGTTTTCCGAACATTCCTCCATATTGGTAAATCATAATTAAGATTTGAAGAATTTTGTCTTGAGTTGTATATCAGTCTAATTCTATGTTTGAAACAATGCCATTTGATTCAAAAGTCTGAACTTTTTTTGATACAATATTGTTTGGGTTAAAAAATGCATCTAAACTAGACGAGAAAAAAAAGTTTCATATTTAGTGGGTAGAAGATAATTTTTAACTGAACTTATTTCATATTAATGGAATTTATCATATGGAAGAAGAAATTCATTCTCACTTAAATATATTCATTTTAAGAATATTCAATAGATAGTATGAAATCAAAAGAAATAGTATAAAATTATTTTAAAGAAATTAAAAAGAAGTAAGCATTAATCAAAAAATTCTAATGAATAAATATATTAGTTAAAAATGCTAATATAAATGTTCGAAAGATTTTTAATTTTTTTAATAATTTTAGTTGAAAGCGAAAAAAATATATACCATCGTAATTGTAATCTAAAAAAATATATAGTCTCTCAATATAAGCATAATAAATTATGTACTTATATATATTTCAGTGAAAATATTTCCAAAATTAGTTTTTGGAATACGATATTATGAAGTGCTGTTTTATAACTGTTTTATTTGGATAAAAAGGCCCAAATAAGCAAATTTGGTAGATATTTATTGCATAAGACTTTTTTGTAACTCATAAAAACATATTGTATGCATATGTAATTGAATTGAAATTTTCTGCCTTTCTATATTCGAAAATAAATATTTTGAAAATAAAACATTAACCCAGTGACTTTAATTTAGACATCAATTTTGGAAAAAATTCTAATTTATAACTAAGCATTTTTAAAATAAACTTGATCAGGAAAAATTATCAAATTATCACATTCTTTCATTCTAAACATTGTTTCGAGAATTGGATTTTATATTACATTTTAAAAATTGCTGTTCCCAAAATGGTAAACTTTTCTTATAATTAATTTCATTAGATAAATGTATCATGCCTGTAAGTATATTCTCCACATGGTTAATAAAAATAGAAAGAAAAATTGCTTTATTCTTTCAAAAATTATTCTTTTTTTTCAACCATATATTCTTCGTTTGGAAACAACAAAAAATGCTTAGCAGATGATATAAAAAATGCACGTTACCGGTCATCGCGTGTAAAATGAAAACTTTCATCAAAACGAACTAATCACAAACCCTTTAATATTGAACCGACAAATAATTTCGGTAAGATGCTTTTTAATGACATTTCCTTAAATCTACTTTCTTAATAAGAAAAATAGAAACAAATACGAAAGAACTTGGCGAAAAAAGTCACGTATTTAGAAAAAAAGGCATAGAAAAGAAAAAGGTAACTGAAAAATAATGCGGATGGTATAAATGAAACAAGCTTTGAAGGCATGTGGCAAAAATAAGAAGATATGGCTAAAGCACCTCTAAACTGATTGCCTTCTGTCTGTTATTTTTATTTCTTTAACCCTTTTCACGTAGTTTACTTTATAGAGGATATACTTTGTTCCGTATTCGCTTCTTTATGATTTAACCCGAAATTGTAAAGGATGCGGAAGGTCTAGAAGGTCTACCTTTGAATGCTTGAAGATTTGAGTTTTTTGGCGAATGGAAGTAAACTAAAATAAAAAATGATCTCCCTTTTTATCTCCGACCATAAAGATTGCTTTTCTTTTTTTATTAAAACATACTTTATAGGCAATACGTTTATGCAGGGATAGGGTCAAAAAAAGAATATTACTGTCAAATAAAAAACAAAATTTTAGAATTTATGCTTATTATTTTTTTGTGTTTAAAAAAACTTTAAAAAACACCTGAAAATTAATAAGCAGTTTTGCGAAATCGCTTTATAAAATTAAAAATAGGAATATGTGGAAAGAATATTATAAGGTCTTAATTTCTATAGTAGAATATTTTTATGTTTATTATTGCGATTTTTAGGAAGAAATTTCGTTTCTTTTTCTTATTTTTTTGTCAAAATGAAACACAATTTTCTTATAATGAACAAGTATTTTATAAAATTTTAAATTGGCCAATCTGGTCCAATACCTTTTGTCATCTTTCTGGTAGTGCATTGATTCCACGCTAATAAAATTTTTAGTCTTTGCTGGTAAGAAACTGATCGAGATTCTTTTTGACCACCTCATCTGAAGTGAAGGTTTTACCGTTTAAAAAATGTTGCAGTTACCGAAACAAATAATAATTCGAAAGTGCCATATCTGGGAAATATGATGGGCTTGTCATTAATATTTCATTCAAGCTGTACAATCTTTTGGTGTGTGACCAATCTTGTATGAGGTCTCGCATCATCTTGGTGGCATGCCACACATTTTCTGTTGATTATTTCTGATCTTCTTTGTTAAATTCTATGATTCAGTTTACCCAGTTGATGACAGAAGACTTCCGAATAGTTGCTGTGTCATCCGGTAAAAACTAATAAGAAACCGATTCCTATAAAATCCCACCAAAAAGACAGCATCATTTTAAAAAAAATGGATATTGGATTTGGAAATTCTTTGAGCAGTTCAACTTTTTTACTCCCTGATCTCTTGCGTTTGACATCATTATATACAAGCCATTTTTCGTCCCCAGTATTGATGCGTTTCAAAAATTTATCATTTTCGGGACTTTGGGAAATCAGTCATGTAAATCATCAATGTCAATGCGATGAAACAAATTTATCTCCGTGAGGGCATGAGTAACCCATATATCGAGCTTCGAGAATAAACCCATAACTTTCAAGTGGTCATAAACAGTTGAATTTAATAAATTCAGCCTTTCATCGATCTCACATGTTGCTATTCGCCAGTTTTCATCAATTAATCCCTTTATCATGTCTTTATCAGCTTCAACCGGTCATGCAGAACATGGTGAATCTTTGACAGAAAAATTGCAGGATCGAAATTTTGCAAACCAATTCTGGCACTGGCATACTCTCAACAAATTTTCTCCATACACATCGGATAATTTCGTTCTGACTTGAGAAGCATTCATATCTTTTCTATAGCAAAAAAGTAAAATAGGACGAAAATGCTGCTTATTTGTTTCCATATTTGAAAGGGCACCACATAAAAACTAATACGTAGAATCAATTGGACTTTTTCGTACATAAGCCTTGCTATATAATCTCTCAAAATATTTGATGATTATGCGGTTTAAATATGAAGTTGGGTTCAAAAAAATTACAATTAAATCCTCGTCCGACAAAAAACGAAAATACTTTCAGAACAATATAATATATTGTTACAAACATGTTATATTGCTTCTTTGTACGGTTAGTTCTATCACCGGATAGGCCATTTTACGATCAGCTCTGTTTGGTGCTGATCGAATGTCGCTTTATTAATCTCGGCTTAGGGACACATTTGGCGACTTTTGAAATAAAATAAATATTGCTGGAAACTGCCAAACTTTTAGAAATTCAAAACCGACATATGCCTGATTCATGTAGAAACTTCTCGGAGCACATCCCAGATCTAAAAAAGACTAGCTGTGTTAAATTTCAGTCAGACATAGTATCGAGTCTTCGAGAGGATAACGAAGCTATGGCGGAATAGTCCAGCGAAGAACCAGTTGTGTATAGCTCAAGCTATGACTGAACTGAGCTGTGAGCCGGGTCCATTGCGGATGCGGCATCGAGTACAACGAGGAATAGCCAGTCGTATAGTGCCAGCAGTTGAATACAGCTAAAGTGAGGAGACAGTGAGGAATCGCAGTCGTTTGGAGATAACGTAAATTGAAACTGTGAAGATTCCCTCTGTAGCTGAATTCTGCTTGGACGCTTTGCGTGCTGTGGTTAATATAGCCACATATTACTTCGTGTGGGATATTGTGTACTGTAGTTTGTGTTGTGAGTGTTTCCTACCTCCGTCTCGTGTGTATGTATTTGATGTCTTTGTAATTTATTGTTTTTGTGTTAATAAAAGTGGTCGTTGTTTTCATTTTTGCATCCATCATCAAAACTTGGGAAAGAACCTAATGCAAGAAGTAGAATTCCTTAACAATATGCTAGATGATAAACTCAAAAATATTTAAAATTAATGATGTATAACAATTTTTGATATAAATATAATTTTATATAAATTAATATAATAAACCCAATTATTTTATTATACTACATAACTTGGTCACTAGTATTTAGTCGAAAATGAAAATGTTTTGTTTCTTCTTATTTCCTTTTTTTACCATTAAATAACTATTTTAAATCATAAAAATTCCAAAATATATGGAAAAGAGACTTAAAAATCAAAAATAAACCAATTTTACTGTTAATTTATTTCAAAATCAACTGCTTTAAATTACTGATATATATAATAAAACTGATGGTGATATTAAACAAAGAGAAATTAGACATCACTTAAAATAAAAATTTTGAATTTTGGAAATATTATTGAAACATTTCATAGTAGATATTTTTTTTCAGAAAAATAGCAAAATCATAATAAACTTTTGTACTTTTTATGATCTAACAATAAGTAAACCATGAAAAATATTATCATGGTAAGAGGATTAATATCTTAAGGCTAAAGTGAGCATAAAGCCACTGGTTGTTAAATAATTTTAATAACATAATGTTCAAACATCTGAGCATTAACAGGTTAAAAATTAGAAAATTATAGATCACCGCTTATCAGGAGCTCATTAAAAAATTATTTAAGTAATAGTTAAAAATAATTAAATTTCAAAGGAATGTACAAAGCTCACTTTATAAAATTATTACGATGTATTTTTGGTTTAAATGGCCATAAATCTCTACCAAATTTAGTAATTGAACAACCATTAAATCATATGAAAGTGAATAACATGTCTAAATTAAATAGTGTATGTTAAATTAACTAATTTATTTTTGTCACTGTTTGAACCCTTATCTTTCCTATTGACGTTTTTCCAGAAAAACATTATAATAAAGGTGAGGTTCAACTGTTTAAAAAAATATAAGCAAAAATTAGAAATATTATGTAATATCTTCCACAATAATTATGTTAAAATTCTGTCAAGAATGTGGCTGATATGTAACATTTCAGAATTTTCATAATAATGTTATCCCATTAAAAGGTTTTCTTTCAATTCTTTATTTGTTGCTTCAATTCTTTTTTCTTCATTAAAATAATTCAACTGTGACCCAAATTAACTTATCAACCACTACGTCCCTTAATATAATCTTATTATAAGGAATTCCTATTGTAATTAATTTTGTTCATAATTAGCATTAATTCTATGTCTTGTAGATAAAACATATTTACTAAGTTATAAAAGATACATAAAACGTAAAATCAAATATTCGAGGTGAGCATATTAAAAAAATCAGACAAATCTATTTGTGACTTATCAGTTTACTAACAATTTAGTCATTGTAAATCAATTTTGATTACATATATCTTATCATAAAATAACAATACTATTTTATCATCATTTTAATTTATTTATGTACAATAAATCATAGAGTATTCTGATTGATCAGGTATTTTCCCGAGGAATAAAATTAATTGATGACAAAAAATTGGCAATATTCTATTATTTAGTAAACTTCACTCAATACACAAGGATGCTTACACCTCTATTCGTTCATTAAAACTGCGTCTTACTCATAAAGATTCTGTAATACATGTATTAAGCCTAACTTCTACATTACAATATTTTTTTTATTAATTTTCGACAATTTCGATTTATAATAGAAACCCTTCGACATAAGCCTTCTTTTTGTACCATCAAATTTTAAAACACTTATTTCAAGCACTTATGTCGATATAAGCGTACAAACATTCCTAATGAATCAGCTGTAGTCAAGTGACTTTTAACAAATGCGGCTTGATTTTGAATCCACGTATGATTTCTCCGTATATAAAGATATATATTTCAAACTATATGCTATATTATTTTAAGGATAATTTTAGAAAAAAAATGTAATAAAATAAAATAGATCCAATCAAATATTTCATTTCTTAAATATTAAATATTTATAAATAAAATACCACACAATAATACGATTAGAAACTAAATAAAAGCTTTATCATTTGCTTTAATTTTATTTTTTAATCAAATAAAATTTCGATAAACCTTTTATTAGTCATTTCATATCTAAGCAATAAATATGGGGTGTTTTGTTAATTATAGATATAATAGTCGACTTTAAATATTTGTACCTCAAGATATTTGCGCATTCATAACTTATAAATAGTACTGAGCCGCACGTTTACCCACGTAGATAGTTAACAATATAAGAAAAAAAAAGTATAGTAAATTTCACACACCAGGTTTTAGTATCATTGTGCGAATGAACTTAAAATAATTATTCGACTATTAATGCCAATATTGCTTCGTTTCTGCAACTTATCGATGTGCCGTTCTCCATATTAGAATTTAAAAGATATCACGCAACAGGAGATAACTCTCTACATATCCAAATTGTCAGTAGGCCCTTGAAAGAGGAGCAGAATCATAATGGCGCATATAGATGAATAAAAAAGTTATAAAGGCGTCAAAAGAAAACATGGATTACTAAAGAAGGCCGGGAACACGATATTCATATCTGGAAGAGACAGAAATCCTTTGGGTAAGGAAAAAAGGAAATTCTAAGGTACTTCATGGTTGGAGAGCCCGTATTTACTTAAGGTGGAACTCTCAAAGGAAAATAGCGGATATTGCTGCGTTGATGGAGGGGAGTCTTTACTTGGAGGTCAGTTTGATGAATATATGTTTGAAATTAGGCAAACCAATAATTTCAAATTTATTCAAACATGATATGAACATCAGAAATAATTTAACTATGTTAGAGATCATACAGTTTATTAAATTACATACATGAAAAATATCCCGGAACAATCAAGTTTACTTTTTCAACTTCTGTTATGAAATTGTAACGCAAATAATATTATTAAGATGGTATATTTTTGATAAATAAATAATACAGGGTGAGCACAAATGACGGATGCGATTTTTAATAATCAAATTTTCGAAACAACTGCACACACTACAATAAGTAATGCGTGAATTCAAAGAGAAATGCACAAAGTTTTGTTTTCATTTACAAATATCCGATGTGTGACATTTTTGTTATACACCATACATCCACTTTGTAATTTAGTTCACATTACACATTACAATACATTACTGCACACATTACAATAAATGATGTATGAATTCAAAGAGTAATGCACAAAGTTTTGTTTTCAGTTACAAATGTCCGATGTATGACATTTTTGTTACATATCATACATCCACTCTGTAATTTAGTTCGTTCCAAACATTTTGTAGCTGTTTTTTTTGTCTTTTATATTTGATGTAACCCCACAAAAACAAATCATTTAATCAAGACATTGTTTATTGGACACCGATGCCGAAAACACTGCCAGAATACAAAGAAAGCATTTGTGCAGCATTCAGAACCATTGACAGAGTGACGCTACAAAGTGATTGGAATGAACTAGATTGCAGATCGAAGGTATTATGATGATGATTAAGTGCTTACCGAAAGTGGCCTTGTACCGGTGAAAAGTTTGTAATTACAATAAAAAAAATAAAATTTAAATATCTGTCAAAAGATTCGCTATTCAAACATAACTTTTCTATGAATATGTACAAGATGCAAGAGAAACCGAAGGTATCACCAAAATAAATAATAAATAAATAAAATATAAATAAATAAAATATAAATTAATTAATATAAATACATAAATTATAAATAAATAAAATATAAATTAATTAATATAAATACATAAAATATAAATAAATAAAATTTAAACAAATACAAATAAATAAAATATAAACAAATATAAATAAATAAAATATAAGCAAACATAAATAAATAAAATATAAATAAAAATAAAAAGGAAAAATAAAGAATATACATTAGATCAGTCTGAGTTAGAGCTTGAACTATGCCGTTTAACAAGAGGGTCACATATTGGATATTTGTAACTGAAAAGAAAAACTTGGTATATAGCATCATTAAAAAGAATCAGTTACTCTTCGTATACAAAGGTCATAACGTGGTCTCGTAATTAAGAGATCGTAAGTTCGAATCTGAAAGAGACGATACGATTCCCAATTTGTGTATTTATGATTTCCTTTATTTCGTGTTCCAGAAGATTCTGGGCCTTTCTTTAATTTAACTGATAAATTCTTGGACTTTTCGTACTATCTTCAGAAAAGTATTCGAGAACTTTCAATGCTGGAATAAAAGAATAAAAATCTCTCAGTCATGGTGCTGTGAGTTGAAAGTCGAGCTAATAAATTGGTTAAGCTTTATTTCTTGTGTGCCATTCAATTCCACACTAAAGTACCTGCGTGACAATTTTCTTTTTAAATTCATGCATCCTTTATGGTTATAAGTTCAGTAGTTTTGAAAATCTGATTTTTTAAAATTGTGTGCAACATTTGTACTCACCTTGTATAATATCATCCATTACTGTTCAATTGATTTGCTGCTTCAGAAATAAAACTTTCATTTATTATCAATACGAAAATAAACTTTAATATCGTTATGCTTTAGTAGCAAAAACTTCCAAAAAGAACAGAAGTTCTGCTGTGGGACCTGATGTTTAAATTTATTTCAGGACAAAAGGAATATGTTTAAAAATGGAAATTGCAGAAAAAATTGATAGAAAGGTAAGCAAAGAATAAGAGAAGGTAACAAAAAAAATATTGAATGATTTTATGGGAGAAAACAAACAGCTGTATATTTTTGCTTTAACGATAATCTAAATTATTTACTTATGTATAAGGTTCAGGAATATTATATTATATTTGAATGATTTTTAATTTGATAATTCTTTTTTTTTCTTTATAAATGTAAATATTTTTTTTTAAATCTCCTGCTACTAAAATTAGATAAATGATTCATTCTTTACTAGTTATTTAAAATTAAAGACTCCAAAATATTCCCTTAATTTTGGAATATTTACTTTAATAATTCATATTAATTTAAGTTATGCTAAATTCTTAGACATTGTACCATGTAAAGCAATTGTATTGATATGATTAAAAAACGCACTTATCCTGTTTTGCAGCTTTCTATCTGATAATTCCTAATTAACATGCAAATAAAAGGCGTCGGTGTGGTATTATTAAGATTTCAAAATAAAGCGAACTTAACAGATAGTCACATTTTAATTAACTCATTGTTACCACGGAAACCAACCGGGGACTCTTTGAAAAAGTTCGGGACTACAACACCGGAAATTCTTGCAAAATGAGCTGTTGCTTGATTATTTTGCTTTTGTCCGATTCCACCAGAGAAGTCACCATATTTAAAGGTCCAGAAACATTTATTAATTAAAAATCTTTTAGAGCTACCACACGTTGGGGATGGCCATTGTGTCTAGAACAAAAGAAATCCATTTATTTCTGGGAATAATCGAATACACCACTCAGAGTAAGCTTTGTTCGATCTATAAATACCGCGTTCGAGAACTGTTGAAAGCCTTTTTAATAATCAGTTGGTAATTGGTGTGAAAAAGATAATTAGTACCGCAAAAATCTTTTTAATTAATCATTTTCAGTATCGGTGAAAGTGGACTTTGTCTTCCATTTTTTAATAAAAAAAGCTATCTTTTTATTTTCTAAAAATGGATTCTATTCAAATTTATAAATTATTTTCCTGAAATCTTTTAATACCGTGCCTAATATAATAGGTTCGGTTTAATATTTTTTATTAGTAATGCTCTTTCGACTAGTGCTAAACTGAAATTACGCCTTTAGAAAATTGAATTTCTGTTTTTATGGTTTAAAATTTAACTTAGTTTGGTTATATGGGAATTGTGTATATGTTTACATAGTGTCTATCAATTATAAAAACAAAAGCAAGGGCATATTAGTAAAGATGATTAACTATTAACTGAGCAATAACTAAACAAATCTTGTGAAAATTTAAGGAGTTTTTAATTTCTTTAGGATTATTTTAATAGATAATTTAAAGCTTTAATAGATGAGTTATTTTTTGTTCCTTTTCTTTCATATATACTAGAAATTTTTTTTCAATATTCCATGAGGATTTTTATTTCATTATTTTTTCTCCTTTTTCATATTATGATTGCTGTGATTTAAAGTTAGCATAAAATTCAACTTTTCAATTCATCTTGAATTATAAATTTTTTACTTTTGTATTGTAAACTCATTACTTTTTTATAATCTTTTCCTGATGCTTATTAGGTTTTCATAATCCTATAGCGCAGTCAGGAAACGTATTTCAACTTTTCCATCTATAATAGGATGGATGCCTTCCAATTCAAATTTTTGAGTACAAGCACAAAACATGCAGTTATTGATATGCAAAAAACCCGGTGGCCGTGAAGGCCAATATGTGAAATCAGCATTTTCATAATAAACTTACTCACAGTGTCAAAATATTTGTCATAGCATCATATTCTGTCGTTTCTACAACAACTTATTCTCTTTATCATATCTTGGCAGTTATGGTAAGGTATCGGCTACAGGAACAGAGGGTTTCATGACACGATTCTACCGAAGAACCGTCGTGTAAGCGAGTCTGGTCTACATTAAATCCGTCCGGACCGAACTTTTTACCACTGTTATGCTGTGGTGTGGAGAGGAAGTTCTAGCTCAGGAGTCACGCTCGTTAGCTGACAGAGGTACAAAATTATGAGGTCCATCACAAAGTAGCTTTAGCGTTGCTTTAAAACGGGG
The DNA here is from genome assembly GCA_026543055.1 of Argiope trifasciata. Classification (NCBI taxonomy): domain Eukaryota; kingdom Metazoa; phylum Arthropoda; class Arachnida; order Araneae; family Araneidae; genus Argiope; species Argiope trifasciata. The sequence goes on from JAPMOQ010012746.1 coordinate 51,722, forward strand.
TATTGATATAATTGAGCTAAAAAATCTTGTTCCATGTAAGTTTTCTTTATGATAAAAAAAAATGTATTAAACGACAGCCATTCTCTGCTTCTGAAGGACTAATTGAAAGAGGATATTTTATCTATCATTTCCATCTTTATGCAAATATTGACGCAGATACTTAGTTGCACAATATAGTTCCTTTCAAATTAAATTATAATTTTTCTCTATAAAAAGTGTATATGTATATCAAATTTGCAAGGATTTTCTTGGATAATTAGAAATATGGATAGGATTTTGTGACTGTTTAAAAGATTAATTTAAACATACATATCCCTTAATACATCGGTATATAAAATTATATCCATAAATATCGATAGAAGTATTGATACGATTTCGTTGTGGGGAGCCCAAGCTATTGTTGAACTGAGTTATGTGTCGATTCCTAATGTCTATTGTGGCTGTAGCATTAAGTTGTGAGTGAACAGCAAGTTGTGTGACAGTGATTTGGCTGTTGGATATAGCTAAAGAGACTGTGCAGAATTGGAGCCGTTTGGAGAAACCGGAAAGTGAAGCTACGAGCTGAATTCCTCTGTAAGCTTTGTGTGCTGCGACACTTGTCTGTGCATTCGTCGTCCTTCTTCGTGTAAAGTTAACGTTGTTATTGTTTTCTACTGAGGCCTGTTGACTTTATTTTCATACCATACACCCATTACAGGTGAACCCAGTGACCCGTAACAATATTGTTTGGCTTTCACAGTCTTCATTCCAGCAGTCACCTTCTTTATCTTTCAATTTTTCCATTCCTTACCCTGTCTTCAAATTTTATATTCCTTTTAAAAATATTTCCTCTTCATGTAAAGGAATGAATATTTTCCGTTAAATAAATGTCTAAGCCTGATTAGATAGAAGAGAATCAAGAAAATATACTCACAATAACAGTGAAAAAAAACTTTTTAAAAGTATTTAGGCAAAATTTAATTAAAGCAATCTTTCTTCAAATCGAATTTTCATTGAAATAGTATTTTTCTTGCCTTTTATCTAAGGGGGTTTCTCTTTCTTTCTGGTCGGATATTCAATGATGCGTTAGAAAGATTTTAAAGAACAAAGATATTTAAGATTTAATTAAAGAACTACTTTAAAAAAGACTAAATCTCAAATTAAAGCAAGTATGCTGAAGCTACTTTTAAGTTACTCCCTTAATTGAATTGACTTGGTCGGTAAGAAAACGTCAAATCACTGTTGGCTTTTGTTTTTTGATTATAATTTTTTAAATAGAAAAATGAATAACTTATTCCTTACATGAATTTGTATTCAGTTAAAGATTTAAAGCTTTTATTCCATAACTGAATAGCATTCATTTTCATAATTAGTAAATGCAATAGTTTTATTTTTAATGTTTTATTTCTTCAATTAATTGCTAATTCATTACAGAATTTTTACCAAAAAAGACATCATTGTAAATTTTGACTGCATTTATTTAATTTAGAAATGTAAATTTGAAGAATATGTGAGAAATTTGAGATAATTTTCAATTTATTATAGTGTTTTATTTTAAAATCTAACGCTGACAAACACATTCAAGGGAGTGCATGATTTGTTTTTATTTATTTTATTAATTTTTGTATTTAACTATTTTCTTAAATTTTGGCTGGTAAAATATGTAGATGGATTTTCCGGAAAATTCATTCTTTAAAAAATTTATATATATATTAATTTTTAAAGCAATAAATAAGTCCTCTTATTCGACAAATGTTCATGCATAGAATTATTTTTCGGAGACCTAACTATTAAATTATTCTAAATAAATTCATAGTAAAAGATAACATAAAATTTAGTTGTATATAGAGTTAAAATTTCACTTTCATTTTATTAACTTTTTTTAAAATTATGTTTTTATTTAAATTTTATATTTTGATTGAAAAGAAACTCTGATTTTATCAAAATACTTTTGCTTGCACTTAATATTTATTGTTTTTATTGAGGTTTTGTTTCCCATCTTTATTATATTTATTCATTTTTTATACAGACTCTATATACTATATAATATAATATTTAAATATACTTTATATAAACATTTCAAAAATATAAATATAAATTATTTATATTTATTTAAATATTTAAATATTTTTTCCTTTGTGAATTGGAAAGTTCATTAATGTAGGGAAATAAATAATAACAATATGATTGTTTATTACAAATTATTTATCTTGAAATTTCACAACGGATCATCATTTAAAATTCTTAAAGTGAAAAAAACCTTTATTGTTGAAAAAATACCTTTATTGTTACTAAATTGACTGATAAATAAGTAATTAGATAAAATTAAAATTTTATTATTACAAAAAAGACCTGATTTTTAGTAACATAATCCTTTAGCTTCTAAATTCTTCTTATTGAAAATAACTAAACAGAATATGATAGCTGAAAATTAGAAGAATTATCAGATCCCATTTTAAAAACAACAATCCAGTTTAATATTTCAGCAACTAGAGAAAATGTTAACTATTAGAGGAATAAATTTTGCTTACTTAGCTTAGGAAATTTAGTCATTAGATATAGCTTCAAACGTTAGAAAATAGTTTAGGATCAGAATGAAAAGGCAGAACGATCAGAATATCTTAAAAAATCTGTTTAAGAAAGATTTGAGCGCATTTCATATCCTGGCTGATCGGTTTTTAAAAGCAATAGGTTTTTGATCATAATTAAACTGTGGTAGACTCCATTTCCTAAATTATGGACTCAATTCTTCTGCTTCTCATTTCTTTCGTTTTTCTGTTGCATTTTTTTTCCATTCTTTCCTTTTACCACAGTTTTTCCTTTTCATTCTTCGTTTCATAAGAATAAGCATTCTTGCTAGAAAAGTATCGTGGAGCAGAATAGAGATACTTGAACCAGAAAAGAGAAGGATATTTCCTTCGACTTGAAGAAAAATTCGTTCCATGAAAGAAATTAGACGTAATCCAATTAAAAGTAATTATTTTCAAGGTCGAACTTTACGCTGAATTATGTCCTCCTCCTTTTTTGTCCTTTAATCTTCATTTTAGAATAAGATGCTCACTAATGCATCGTGTTAAATTTTAAAGACATATTTTGGAAATATAGTTTGAAAACCGCTAAAAAATAATAAGTATGAAATGAAATATCAGAAGAATGCTTTAATGAGTGTTATTAAGTTAACAATTTATTTCACTTACTTAATTTTATAGCATTTTCTAACAATCATTTGTAAATTTTAATCAAGTTAATTTTCTTGATGATTTGTATATCCACTGAAAATTAATTTGAATATTTACTCATATTCTGATAGGTAAATTATTAATTATTAGCATAACACTGTTTTTTCAAATGAAATTCGTCTTATTATTAGATTTAATAAAATATTTATGTACATGCATATGTTGGTATTTTACATACCAGATATTTAGAATTGAAGTTTGAAAATTTTGCAAACATATGTAATTTAAAAAGTGGGTCATATATCTCTAAAGGCTAATTTTCAATTTTTAATCATTAAAAATTAATTGAAAATTTGTGATTTATTCCCAATGACTTTGGAAATGGATTATTACAAAGTCAAAAATTTAAAAAGTCAACTCTTATTTAATGCTGCCAGTTAAGTAAAGTTGTAAAGTTGCCGATTAAAAAGCATTTATCCCTAGGATTTGACATGTAAAAGATCACTTTTGTATAATATGCAACAAAGATTCCCATTATTAATATAGCTGTTTTTCTTGTTTCATTAATTATATAAACAAAGGAATTGTATAAATAAGAAAAGTGTTTCTTTTTATTTTCTGTGTTATTTGCACTAGGAATGAGAAATCAAAGTTAGAGTATGCAGAAAGAAAACGTGCAATTAGAAACTAGATAGCCTCCACAGTTCCCATGGCTTTTTAATGCCATGAGATTTCATTACGAAGATTTTTATGTACAATAAATCACACAGTAAAACTCAGTTTTATGTTTATTTAAAAAAGATGCTAAAAGATGTTTCATTGGAAAAAATCATGAAAAAGTATCCTTAAGATATTAAAAAGTAATTAAATATTTATAATATATCCAATGAATTATCTGTTTTCCAAAGAAGGTTTTAATAATAAAATGTTTAACATGATTTCAAAAAGTGTTTTTAATCTTAATTTTAATTGTTTAATTCTTATTTTAAAGTGTTTTTAATCCTTAATCCTGGAGCTGACTTCTAACGGGAGAGATAGAGAAGATTTAAGCTGACTTAAGGGATAAAGATAAAGAGATTTTATCTGATTTATTAAATTTAGTATTACCAGCGGGTGACCGAGCTCCGCTCGGAGAAAACAGGTATCGAAGCTAACTCGAAGATTTAAATTTTCAATTGTGATTTATCAAAACAATACCTGCCATAAAAAAATTTGTTAAACCATTGGTAAAAAGATAACCGGTTAAAGTGCACCATTGTAAACTATTCTAAACAAAGTTAGAATTTGGAAAGGGAACTATTCTATACAAAGGTAAAGTAAAGGTAAAGATTGAAGTGTGTTGAAGTTCAATTTTTTTGACAAATTTATTTAGAAAAACCAAACATATATTCATAAATAAGAAACATATTATAAACCTATAACAGCATAAACATAAAACTTTATTAGTTCGCGATATTGACTATAGATGGCAGCACGTTACCGCTTGAAAATTTAAGTAGCCATTATGGCGAACTAATAAAGTTTGAAAATATCCTATCTGTAACTCCGAACTTCTCGACCGTAGCACTTCAAAACCGGCGCCAATCGATTCCTCGTGGCCAAAAACACCAGACCCCCAAGTTTACAGGAGTTTATTAATTCTGGGGCGATTTTTGACCTGGCAACCATTCCTCGTATTATAGTATAAGATTATAAATATATATGCGTCACAAGAGAAAAAAATTATTTTATAAATAACAAATTCATGTTTTTCAAAAAAATTACAATTTCAAAAATAAATATATGATTTTATCTGTTAGAAAATAATTGCACATATTTTTATGCGCCATTTAATAAAAATGGTGAACTATATACCTCACATAGTAAAAAAATAAAAAAAAAATATTTTAAAATGTGAGATCAATTTATTTAAATTTTCATCTTATAAACGTACAAGATAACATCCATAAATCGGATTTTAACTTAACGGACATGTGTTCTTTTAAAAAAGGTATTTTTAAGGTGAAAATGAATAATTTAAATTACACCTGAAAGCCTCTGAAAAAAGAATTCAGAATTGTGGATTACTTTAAATATTTTTTTTCTGTTTGATAACATGCAAATGATTTTAAAATGTATCTAACACGTTCATTTGAAACAATACGTAGAGAATGCAATTTAACTGCATTTATTGTGACAAAGTAGAATGACATATATTGTTTTGTGACATTTAAATGCATCTACTTTCTCATATAATATTAACTAATATGCTGCAACGTTAATGTTCTTTAATTGACTACATTCCTATCCTGGTTTAGATACTTGAGTCGCATTCTTTGGATGGAGTGTTTTCGAATATGTAAATGCAGGTAAAATTAGAGACTTAAATAATAAAGATTATTTATTTACAAGGAATCAGATTTAAATGTCTTAGTTTGTTTGTTAACTGTAATTGTATATATTTGGTCAATTTTCCCCTTTTTAAATATGGAATAAAAAGATATCTGTTGCTCTTATCGTTCAATATATTCGAATGTATGTAGTGGTGAGCTAAATTATATTCTCTGTCATTTTGAAAAATGTTCAAGTATTATAACACACATATACATATAACACAATATTACATATATTTTTTTTTTCTAAAAAGTAAATTAAGAGTTATAACAATTAGTATTTGACCATGGTTTAAGGTAACCGACTACGTTCGAAGGAAAAATTTTGAAAAATTTAATTTTTAAAAACTATTTTTGGTTTTTAGATGTATTACCAATTATAGACACTATAAATACAAAAACATTATTTGGAAATATAATATATTTTAAGAAATAGGAAAATTTGTAGCCCATTTTAATGAAATTGAACCAAGATAGTTAAAACTCTACACAAAATAGTAATGCGGCAATCCTAGTTTTCTTCATACACAAGCTATAGAATTGAATGATGAGTGAAATAAACCAAAATCTAAGAAACATTTTGAGATGCAAAGCAGTTATGAGTAAAAATATACATATATATGCATTTTTTCCATAAATTTGCAACTTAATTTTTCAAGAAACACCTATAAATGAAAAAATATTTCCTCAGCAATAAAACTTTTGGTTCATTTCATTGTCCATATTATTTAAAACACACTCTGACATTTTTATGTAAATACATTAGTTTTTAGCATATCATGTGAATGGTGGATAATTTTTATGAAATTTAAAATTGAAGTTAAAGACAAATTTTAGCTGAAAAATATGTTTTGCTTAAAATTCCTTAGGATAATAGGCTAGACCTTCCTTTTCTAAGAAAATATAAACTGTTTTGGAAAGAGAAAAGTCTGAATTACAAGAAAAAACATTTTTAAAAAATCGCCAATGCGGTCGAATGCCAGTGTTTTTAGCGTAGTCGGATACCTTAAAAAAGCAATGACATCCTAAATTCAACACAACATTGCTTTCTACGCTTATGTAACTAAATTAAATCAACCAACAAGCTAACTAAGTGAAAAAAAGAATATATTGCAATTTATTAATATAATAATATATTAATAAAATAATTTAGTAATATTTAGTAAAATATAATGTTTTACAAGAGGAAATAAAATTCTGCATTCTAAAAACTGAAATGCGAAACATTTAAAACATAATAAAGAGTTTTTTTTAATAATTGTATGAATACTTTCAAAATGTAGATTGAGAATCTCAAAAAATAAAATACAACGCATCATCAAATTAAATCTTTTTGGAATCCAATATTGTAAATCATCTTTCGAGGAAAAAAAAAAAAAACGTTGAAATATTTCCTATTCAAGAAACCTCACAAAGAAATTCTTGAATGAATAATATTTAAGTGATAATCATTTTCATTATATTTTTGAAACTTAATTTAATAATTTGCCCTCACAAAAAATTAAGCATTAAATTTATAAATTCCAAATAATGGAGCTGTTATATTTCAAATATTAGGAAAAATATTAACATGAGTTTTTAAAAATAAAAATTAATTCGCGAAACAGACACGAATTTATTGCCAGGAAAAAATCCTAAATCATTAAAAATTCGGCATATCATTGTAGAGGTGGTAAAATCAAATTGCATTGAAGTACCAATTAACTCTAAAAAAGACTGATATCTCACCTTTTAGACATTCATTTAAATTGAAATACTGAAAATAAATTTACTTAGCACTGCACTTCTGTTATTTTTTAACGAAATATTAATTTATTAATAATTATGTTTAAAAACAATTCATACTTAATTTTTAAATAATTAAGACGTCAATTTTTTAATCTGTTATAAATAACAAATTATAATATATAACAAATAATATAGATACATAAAAATGGAGTTTTATCACAATTTATAGACTTATTGTTAAATAATAGATAAATCTCCCTTTTAACTTTTTATATGACATTCATTTAAAAAATATTAATTTTTTAAATTGAAATAGTTTCATTTTAAAGAATTTTGTAACAATATGTTATACAAAAACTTACCACATTGAACACTCCTAGATAAAATACACTTTTAAGACAAGAAATAAAACCCCGGATTTTTTTATAATGCAAAATCCTCTTTTTTAGGTATTCTGTCTTTTTATCTTGCAATTTTATTCCACACTAGACAAATCGGAAAATTTTGAGGATTGGGGGGAAATAAGGATAAAAGAGATGCATATTCTGATTGAAAGCTATTCCGCAGTCTTCTCTTCATACAGAATTCTGTGAGCGAATTGGAAAGAAAGACAAAAGGTTCTTAGATTGTTCAAGGTTTTCTCTTTCTGAATAAAAAGATGGTAGACCTAAGAGAAATGTAATCAGATTTCTGAAATAAGAGTGGCATGACATATTCGAAAATAGGTGTAGGATGTTTTCAAGGATAAATCTTATTGGTTTAATCGAAAAATCCTCAAATGTAAACATGATTCTTTTTTCAAAAATGCTATTTTGATTAATTGCTGGTGAACTTCTTTATAGTAAAATAACACATTAACTATTTCAAAAGTTTTAAATAGTTTTTGAGAATAATTTATTTACCTTTCACGATGACCCCCGGGGCACCTCAAAATGAGAATGAAATGCTTCCGGTATGATGGTTGGATCTTGCCAACCCAGTGAGTATAATAATAGGTGTGAACACAGGCACTCACATCTATGGCGGGACGTACTTCCTACGGGAAAGGTTGTACCGTAGCCGGTGATGACCCTTAGGACTCAACCACACTTCCCTCGAGTGTTGCTGTTGCGGTGGTCCAATAATTCAGTTTAGCGAGGTTAATCCGTCTGCCTATGTGGCGGGTCGGAGGTCAGTAATATGACTTACCTCTCACGATTGAATGTTCTTGTGCTAAAATTTCGTTCTCTTCAAAAGAAAATTCGATATTTTACTTAATAGCTAATCACAATATAATGATATTATTTACTTAATAATTACTCTTTTTAGGTTGTCCCTTAAATTTATTTATTATTTCTAATATTAAATGACTATACAATATTTACTGCTTAAGAGAGTGTTTATCTAGTTAACATAAAAACTCTTTTGCTCTATTACATTCTTTCATATCCTCATTTCTATGATGGTAAATAATACTCATTTCAGTAATGGATTTAAAGCTCTTATCGAGCCGAGAATTTTTTCAGGAAAGAATGAATTAATAATCAGATGAAGCGAGATCTGGAAAGTATGCAAAATGTGGTAAAATATCCCATTGAAACTGTAAGGTGTTCTCTCTTATGATGTATGAAATATGTGGCTTGGGGTTTCATAATGAAGAATTGCAACTCGTTAATTCAATGATTATGGCCGGTGTTTTTTGCTATTGCAATTTTTAATTAATCCAGTTGATGACAGTATTTCATGGAAGTTATTGTTTCAACTTGATGAAGAAATTCATAGGAAATTATATCTTTTCATTCCCACCAAACTGACAAAACTTTTATTGGAGTGTAGTCCAGTCTTTGCGACATTCTATTATCCTTATTCAAGGGCGTTTTCTATGCCCATTTTCATATAAAATCCAAGTTTATATCCAAATACAATAATATTTAAAAACTCAATGAGAAAGAAACTTTTGGTTTAGTTGACATTAATATTTAATTTGTCTTTATTTATATTTAATTTGTCTGTATAAATATGAAGTATTTTATTATTAACAACGTTGTTGTCTAGCTAAAAAATCTGAAAAAAAAATCAATAACAATTTGCTGAATATTTGCTTGGGGACTTGGCACAAGGCATTGTTACTACTCCTAATTAAAAGAATTTTAAGAAATTTCCCCAATTATTTTTAGTGCTTATTTCAGAAATTAAAAAATTATGATGTGTATTCAAACTCCAATGAAATTTAAGATAGATTATTTTTTCTTTATTTTATGCCTTATGTTTCTCTGATATTATTTTCTCATTTTAAATTATATTTTGTATTCCCTTAAAAGAAATTTCTTAATTCCATTAAAGAACAGAAAATCAAGTTACGTGTGAATGTAGAGAAAAATAGTAAAAAAAAAAAAAATGTTTTGGGAAAGAAATTACATTTAATTAAACAACTTTTATTTGCTTTTTTTGTACGCACAAATAGTTTTGTTTTACATTTTGTAAAAATTCTCTCCCAATTTTGCTTGTGATTTGAAACGCAATCGATACAGTTTGGAAGAAAGGTTTGTGTAATTTAAGGTCGATGTCAAATACTGAGTCAAAATGAAAAAGAAATCTATAATTCCGTTCAAATATTTACTGAGGATTCTAAAGAAGATCTCGATCACTGATTAAATCTGATTTTATCTGTCACTCTAAGAAAAATTCCAATTTTTATTCCCAAAACAAGGTTAGATTTTAAAAAATCTGTAAATGAGCACTATATTTTTCTCCAATTTACTAAATATAATTGAGCTCGAACATGCTTAAGTTACTTACACAAATATATTTATTGAATAATGGAAATTTAAAAACCAATTTCAGTTAATATATTTTAATGCCGGTGTCCTAGCCTACGGCTAGAGCGATTTTCCAGTGATCTGGACTTAACGGGTTCAAGTACTAGTTCGGGTATGGTTATTCTTGACCCTGTGCTCCATCTGGGCGGTGCTTGGAAAAGGGTTTGTGCAAGCGAGTGTGTGAATGTTTCTTTGGGCTGGGGAACTAATGTCAGTCTTCTGCCTTCGGTTACTCAGGCCTCTTTACCCTCAGAAGCTACAGCACCCCTCTTTCCCCGATAAGGACTTGGTTTGAATCTGTGTTCAATCCAAAGGAGATAAACTACAACAACTCCAATGGTTAAAGAATCAGTATAAAAAAAGATTAAATCAAAATTACTCTATCTGGAAACTAACCTTATTTTTCCATTACAATGAATTCATTAAGCTCCGAAAGAAATTTTATATCTTTGCATTATTTCAGATATACTGTTTTCTAAGTTAATGAACTGGATTTTATTAAATATATTACATCACAACATATAAAATGCAGTTAATACTAATTACTGAATATTTTTTCACAAAAATTATAAAATAATGCAGCACAACAATCATAAAAGTATATAAAAGATCGATTCACCAACAAAGTTTGCCAAATGTATAGTGTCAATAAATCTCAAAATTACTGACTTGTTTGCCAATGACAATCAGTAGCTTATAGCTTCCTAATAGCTAAAAATGCGTGTAAAGCATGCAGTTAATACATAAGTAACTAAGTATAATTCATTG
>JAPMOQ010012746.1:65496-79248 GCA_026543055.1 Argiope trifasciata
ATATATATATATATATATATATATATATATATATATATATATATATAAATCATATTTAGGTATATTGTTTCAAGTAAAAGCGGAAGGATAGAAGAAATTCTTTGAAATCACATTCAGGAATTTTTACTTTTTTGTTTAGAAAATACAGAAAGCTCATTGAAAAAATAGTAAATTAAGATTATGACGAATCTCAACTATTTAACACTACAAAGTTCGAAAACACAAACTATACAACTATTATTGAAATTATGCTTGTTTCTGAACTCGATAGTTCAAAAAGTTTCTGTTGGATATGCCAAATTCGGAATGATAACTTAAAAATTAATTTGTAGATGTCTTTCATACTTTAACCCTCCGTTAGTCGCGCGACTTTTACTGGCGTGTTTAGGCGCGCGGTCTACACTCGTAGGCCAAATTTATTTACTGTTTAAAATGCAACAAATAAAATTGACTGTTCAAACTGATTCAAACTTTTCTTTTAAATATTTTAAAAGGTAATAAAGTAATTTAAATAAACTTTATTACGTTATTAGTAGTTTTTACTCGCAATAAAATTTTGTTATACATTTTTAAGAATTATTTTACATACAAATGCAAAAATTAAATAAAAGAAACAAAACTAAACAGAAATTAATTTCTTGAGTTCAAAATCAAGTAAAAGGGCAATATTCACAAACAGCATTTAGAAATAATAAAATGAAAATCTTTTTGTTCATTTCACAGGCTTTTTTATTTTCAGTTATTCAAACACAAGACACACATGTCAGCCATGTGCTCTTTGTGAGCAGATTGGTGGCATTTGCAGCAATCTCGCCTGGAAGACTTATTTCTTCTCGGACATATGCTGCGACGTCCCACATAATTTTTCACCTTAGGATTTTCCATAGGTTGTTGAGTTTCTTCAAGACCTAAAAGGACAGTTGCAAGTCTTCTAATTTCCACAGGCAGTTCTTTCAATGTTGATCTAAATGTTATTTGTGGCCGCAACGATTCAATAAATGATGGCCTTTTTGTTTTATTTTATGGATTATTTGCCTCGTAAACACAAAAGGCATTTATAGCAGAGATGTTCAACAAATCGTAGAAAATTACCATAGGCCATCGCCTGGAGTTCCTTGCAAAATCATAACTTCGACTCATTTGATCTACTAAGTCAACGCCTATTTTAGTTTTATTGTAGAAGGTTGTTTCCGGTTTTACATTTTCTTCCGTTTCTGGATCAACTGGATCGTCGTGGTGCATACTTACCAGTGGATCCTCTTCAAATTCAACCCCAGATTTTTCCATTTCTTCTCCGCTTGACAATTCTTCAAGCCATTTCATCCACACTTTCGGGTCCCTTGAAGTTTCAACATGGCATCTTTTACTTTGCGACATAGTTTGTTTTAAAATCAAACACACTAATGCATTAAAATAGTCAAGCATTTTAACTTTTGCGTTATAAAGCGTGAAGAAACGAAATCGGAATCTGATTAAAAATGTGACGTAATTAGGCGCGTGGTCTACAATCGTAGACCAACTGGATTCTTCCGTAAATAAACTAGGCATCTGCACTCTCTAACAAACGAAACGACACTGGCGGTGTAAAACAGTCTATTTAGAACAGCTACTGAGAAGGAAGTGTCTGCGTGCACCATATATCAGAAATTATGCTATTTAAAAGGTACCTGGTCTACGATCGTAGACCGTACGCCTAAGGGAGGGTTAAACAAAATCTATTCATAGAAAGTCTGCCTGTATGAAAATAAGTGAACACAATAATTAAAACCGTGAATGTTAGATTTTAGACCAAACATATATTTAGCATCTGAAATGTTGATTTGTATCAAATTTTGAAATAAATCCAAGTATTATGTCGTAATCTGTTGGTTTTTCTGCAATATGCATGTAAACTTGATATTTAAAATCTGCCTTGACATTGAAAAATGAAATTAATAATAAAATTTTATCACTTTGCATGAATTAATAAGATGCCTTCTCGAAAATTAGAAACAACTCATTAAATTTAACTTTTGCAATAATTGGTAAGCCTTAATTAATTGAAAATTTCGTAACCCAGAATCCAATTATGTTATAAGAAAAATAGGCTGATAATACAGGCTGTGTATTCTTTAAAAGGAAACTTTAATTTAACAACATTTAAGAAACGTGAATTTAACATAATTTCTTAATCAACAAATTTCAGAAAAAATTGAAAATATATGTAATATTAATTTCTAACCAATATTTGCTATTTTATAGAGTAAAATAATAATAGTTGTATTTACAATATCAGTTTATAGTTATGAATTAATGCCGTTGAAATGTAAAGTTGCCCGGTTTTAATCATATGTAAATATTTTTTTAACGCTTCGGCTTATTTCTTTGTGAATTAATTTATTTATCATGAATAAAATCTATAAAAGTTATAAAATACTGAATTGAAACTCTAAGCTTTTCCACCAAATGGAAATCTTTTTTAATTACATTTAACAGTTTATTTTTAAAAAATCAAAAATTTAGATGCATTTTCAGTTTAAAAATACATAAATATTTGAAATACATAATTTTTAATGTTTCATCATTACTTTTAAATATTTTTCACCCTTTGAAACAAATTAATGCATTTATAATTCCATTATTTTAATTTTTCAATAGTTCAAAGAAGTTAAAGTTAATTTTTAAGTTGGAAAAAGAAAATAGCTCCTCGTTTCGCATGACCAAGTAATATTTTTAATAAAATTATTATTTGCTCGTTTTATTCATTATCAAATAAATAGAGAAAGATGTTCTATCAAACAACTGAAGTTTTGAAAAGTCAATAATCCAATTCGTCTTCATTACAATGAAATCCTTTTTTGCATCGAAATGTGTAATGCAGTGCCATCTAGATCCATGAATAGTAATTAAATCAGTTAAAAGGAAAGTTTTGCTCGCTTTCAGAGCTTTCTTAGCGAAACCATTTTAGATATTTTTGTATTTAGATTTAGATATTTTGTATTTTGTATTCGAGTTTTCAAGTCGCTTTCTGTGTATTTGATTCCCATTGATACAATCGTGTTTTTATATTAATCAAATGAATTTCAATGTATTTTTTATTCAATTTGTATATAAAAATCATTTTTCAGTATAGGAATTAATGATACTATATTTTTTATTCAATAACTTTAATATAGATATTATTGCCTAAAATAATACAAATCTTTAAAAATTACTTATAAATTAAGACATTCAATGGTTGTGAAGACAAAATTTTTACAAATTCAAAACATTTTTAATTATTCCAACATTTTTTTTTTCCTTACTACATGTTGATTGCAATTTTTCCAATTTAAAATTGATGATATGAAATGCTACGATAAAAATAACAATCAATTGCTAACCAAAAAAGCGAATTACTCGTTTTAATTCGAAAGTAATTTTAATTTCGAAATAGATCTTGTACTATCATTACCTGATAAAACTTAGCCGAGCTGTGCCAATTGTGAATTTAAACATCTTTCTGGAAGAACAAGAAATCGTGGTGTGATAGGATGTTTAATATGCGTTATGGAAAAAGAAATAAAAAATGATTGAAAAAAATATAAATCATCATTTTTATTTGTTTAATGAGGCGCAGTTCACTATTTAGTGGTGCTTGATCTTGATATGATGTTCTTATGTTGTAATAAACAATGATTCGATTTATTGTATATATGGAGTCCACAATGATCATAATACAATAGCTAATTTCAAAGTCATTAGAGATAAACAATTCGAGTAAATTAATACAATTCTAAAAAATTAGAAGGCCTACAAATTTTTAATATCTCCTGTTCTGTTTGTGTCATATTAAAAATATTTAATATAAGTTAACCCTCTTTTTGCATATTCAAATTAAAAACACTATTTAGATGAGATGTTTACAAATAGGTAAAAATGTTTTTTCAAAAAAAAATGAGCTTATACTATATATCACACTATGATAATATAATAAAATAAAAGTATCTGATTTAAAAAATAGTCTCTCTAAACTGTGAAAAATGTGCCAACTGATCGTCAACCCACGGAAATCTTGGAATATCTAGCTCGAGGGTTAACGTTTCAAATATTATTCAAGAACTTCAAATCTACAATAAAAAGTAATTGGTCTATATAGAGTTGAATATCATTGTTTTAAGTTTAATTTTACACAATATAAAATGTATCCATAAATATTCTTTTGTCAACACACGACTTGTTTTCTATGTAAACTCTGACAGACTGAAGTAGGGAAAATATAAGTATTTAAGAGGACAGTAGACTCTATTGGACATATAAGAGAATTTTGTAGTTGGGGCTCTAAAATGTTTCATGGATATGTATTAAAATATACATACATGAAATTCCTTAAAACTATTTTTAAACGAAGCTTATTATTTTTAATATTTTTTAAAATTTTAAAACATACACATTTTTAAAAAAAATTTATCTCTTTATCTGCTTTTTGACTCGATGTTAATTTATTTGAAACACAAATACGTATGATTTTATAATTCCAATTCAATGATCATTTTTCAGAAATTATTTTTATGAAAACTTAATGAATTTTCATAGAAATTTTATGTTTTTCGAACTAAAATTGACTTTGCACTATTTAAAAGTACTTGAAACATAAAATTATTACCCAATTTTATTTTAATTTTTGATCGAAATCTTTGTTATCTTTTTCCTTTAATTTTTCCGGGGCCGCGGTGACCTGGTGGTAAGGTCTCGGCTTCGAAACCGGAGGGTTTCAGGTTCGAGACTCGATTTCACCGAAGAACCGTCGTGTGAGGGGGTCTGTTGCCCGTTAAATCTGTCAGGCCAAACCTCCTCCCGCTGTGGTCGCCTGGTGTGGAGAGCGGGGTACCACCTCAGGTGTCGTCCTCGTCATCTGACCGTGGTTCAATATGACGAGGTCCGTCCCAAAATAGCCCTCGTGTTTCTTTAAAACGGGACGTCAATATAACTAAACTAAACCTTTAATTTATCCGAAGATTAAGTCACTTGGAAAGTTTCAAAGGTATTTAAGGTATCCGACTACGTTAACAATACGTTATCGAACACGTGTACGATTTTAAAAAAAAAAATTGTTCTTGCATTTCAGACTTTTCTTTTCGCAAAACAGTTTATTTTTTCTGTGAAAAGGAAGACCTGACCTATCCTCCAAAGTTCCATATATTTTACAACTAAAATTTATCTTTGATTTCAATTTTCTTAAAACTTTAATTTTCATCAGAATTCCCCCCCCCCCTTTTAATATACCTCAAATACTAATAGAGGCATTTACATAAAAATTTCAGCGAGTGTTTTAAATAACATGGGCAATGAAATAAACCAAAAGTTTTATTATTGGCGAAATACTTTTTCATTTATAAACGTTTTCAGAAAAATCAAGATGTGATTTAATGGAAAAAATGCATATAAGCTTGGATTTTTAGTCATACCTTCTTTGCATCTAAACATTTTTCTTAGATTTTGATTCATTTCATTCATCAGTATTTTATATAAATTATGTACGAAGAAAAAAGGGATGACTACATTACAATTTTGTGTAGAAAGTTAACTATTTTGGTTAAATTTCATTATACTTTACTACAAACTTACATATTTCTCAAAATATATTATGTATACAAATATTTTTTTTTTGTATTTGTAGAATTTATAATTGACAGTACATCTAAAAACTATAAAAAGTTTTTGAAAAATCCAACACCAATTTTCGAAAAATTTAATTTTTTTATAAAATTTTCTTCGAACGTAATCGGATACCTTAAATCGGATCTAATTACAATATCATTGCGAGAAAAGTATTTGAGTTATTTTAAGATTTTTTCCTTCTTAAACATCAAATATTTATTTTTTTGTGCAATACATTTGATAACACTACTATAACTGGATATAAGCATTTATTTTGGTGATGTGAAGATCAAAATAAAATTGCGCCGTCATTTGCTTATTTCCTTTGTCTATAAGTCCATTGTCGCCTTAAAACATTTGGGGCATTTTATTCAAATTAAATTTATGTATATTTCTAACAATTTTGAAATAAGTATTGGGTAATGATTATTGTATATTTTTTCTATAAAGTTCCTGTTTCAAAATCTATATTTTAGATCGTGGACTAAAGTTTAGTTGAATATAATATGCCGAAGTTAATGAATGCAGAACATCATATATTTGAAAAAGTTCATGAAAAGAAAATTGGAGCAGATTCTGAAAATCAATTTGTAGAATGTTTTATTCAATGCCAGAGATATTGCTCGTCATGAATAATTTATTATGGGAGCGAGAACTTTTATGTGGAAATTTCAACACTGCATATGAGAGCGGAAGATAAGAATTTTAACATACGTTTTGAATTTCAAATACCCACCATTAATTTCCGTAGAAATTATTTAGAAAGCATGGGAATCCAATGCAGCAAGTAAATGTACATCCTGATGGGATAAAGTACGATATGAAATCATTCAAAAAATAGCAAATTTAAATTTTTGCTGAAACATGTACTATTTTAAAGTATTATTATTCAGGAAATATATTTTATAAATATAATTTATATAAGTTCTTGAAATAATTTCAAAAAGAATTAATAGAATAGAATTAAAAAAACAATTTTAGAAGTATTTTTTTATAATTCTAAAGAGATAAAACAACCGCAAGAAATGCTTAATTTATATTCAAATTGTTCGGAACTACTGATATAATGAGTACTGTTACAAATGTATTATGAAATCAGTCTAAAATTATCTATTTAACATTTCAATAATATTGATTACTTATTTAAAAGGCATTAAAGTGAAATTCATTCATTAAGTTTTAACATAATGGCATTTTGTTATCATTTATTCAGTTTATTTAGAGTTAAGTTTTAAGTAAAATGTAACTAAAGCATCTATTTTACTATTATAAGTGTGAAAGTTTGAATGGATGGATGGATGTTTGTCCGTCAATCACGCCAGAACGGCTGAACGAAATTGGATGAAAATTAGCAAACAGACATAATATAGTCTGGAATAAGACATACGCTACTATTTATTCCAGATAATTCAATGATTAATTTTTTATTCATTAAAAATAACTTTTGCGCCAAAATATTTGAGGTCTCGTGAAAGATGAGTAAAGTTGCAGTTTCACCCCCACTCTAATGAGAAGAGACTTAGCATACTTTCGACCAATTATTTCAAACGATTCTGTTTATTTTCTTACTGTTTGATGTGTTTAAAATCAAATGTTGTTTATTAATCGATCCTTCCGATTAATTTTAAAGTACTTTTAAATTAAAATAAAACAGAATTAAGCAAAAAAAATTCTAATCAGTATTGCGTTACCCAAACTGAAGCAGAAAAGTCACGCATTCGCTTTATGCCAACTGCCATTAAATTTCATGCGTGATTATCGACAACTGTGTTTTCATTTAAATTAAAAGTTTAAAAATTAAGAGTATTTTACTATCTCAATTGCAATCGGCAAATAGACTTGACTGGAATTTAAAGAAACACTGGCTTGATTTGCTGTTTTGTTTTATTTAAGGTATATAATGTAAATAAATCGTTTTTAGGTTAATTGTGTGTTTTTGTTATTAAATTGCTTTTAAGTTAGTTACATATTTTTCGTATATGCCTATGCTTTTAAATGTATCGTTTTTAGGTTAGTTAAAAAAATTTGATTTGTCATCAATGGATAATTTTTAGAAATGGCCACAAAATATAAATCTAATCTATCGAAGACGAGTAATAAAGCTCTGGCTATGGAAACAGCTAGAAGACGTGTTTGCAATTTTAGTAATCACGGGTGGACTATCAAACTCCCTTCAGTTGTGGGCGAACTAAAGGATGCTTTATCAAAAGAAATCTTGTATAGGCTCGATGGCACTCACAATGGTCTAATCAGTAACAGAGCTTTGGTACAGATTGAGGATAAAATGATTTCATATCTAGAAATGCCTCATCGAGTTCTTCCTTGTAAAGTCTTGATCCCTACTGATCAAAGAAGGGAGTGGATTTCCAATAGAGTAGAGTGGACAAATATTTTTTACAGCCATTTATTTACAGATGTTCTAATCTAGGCTAAATATTTGCTACGTACACAACACATGAAGGTTGAAGGTCTATATTAAAAAGAGTTCAATAAAAATTTATCCATCAATTCAGAGAAAAACACCTCAAGACGATAAAATGATAATAACTAGAACCACTACCAAGGTGGAATATCAAAATCGCAGTGAGAAATCTAAAGGTCCCTCTCCCTTTCATTTCCAAGCAAGACTTCATCTTTATCGTTCTTCAAAGTCGGCCTTCTCTATTTGTCCACGTAAGTTTTCCATCTGCCAATTATTCAGCAAAAATTTCACGCAATTGTGGATGATTGAGACAGTCCATCAATGACAATTGAACGATCTGGAACACGTCTCAGTGATTTTCCTTCACAAAGGGACCACCCGGAATAAAATTGCTGTGCATACCTTTCCAATAAAGAAGCGACAGGTTTTATCCCTATAATGAACTTCACGTTTCATCTAATGACCAGATGAGTGCAGTCGAAGATAAAGATATTCATCTTCTCGAAATATGGCGGCTTTTAACAATGGAAAGCCTTAACCGATGGGGAAAGCTGTTGGGAAATGCCACTAATCGTGAATGGGACAGGGGGACGCTACAGCCTACACCCACTGCAGCGAAGAGGGGAATTACTAGCGAAGTTATGAATAAGCTAAATTACGACATCGCAGTTTTAGAAGTGCAAGCCAATGAAATTACACTACGATTACTTCCCCATCAGCATCAAGCCTACGAAACGAGTCTAAACCGAGCAAGTAATTTAAAGGAGGGATTAATCTTTCTTGATACACCAGTGGGGGTACGGATAAGAAGTTTGAGCTGAATGTCTTGTTAGCTCAATTACGCAAGGATCCCAATATAGTTCTGTATGCTTGTTCCTCTGGCATTGCAACAGCTTTGCTGAACGGTGGTCTGACTGTATTTTCTGTTTTCAAATTATCGCTTAACCTTCCAGGGAAAGGTACCCTAACAAGCAATATCACCAAAAACAGTATCCGAGGAATTCTTTTGTACCAGTGTAAGAGAATATTAAGAACCTAGAGTGTATATAGGCTGTAAGCCATATCCTATAGAACATTCGCGGCAACAAGGCGGTGATCGGTGGCTTCGCCGTTTTGCTCTCATGTGAATTTAGACAGCAACTGCCGACTGCTAATCAAACCAAAGTTCTCATTCATATACATCAAAATTTCCACTCCGATAATAATTAGCATTTAATAAAATTAAGCAATTATTTTATGATTTTTGACAAATTAATAGTATTATTAAATGAATCAAACATCCATTTCTTTATCGGGCTTTAATTAAAATGCAACATTAATTTATTAAAATTAGTTTATCCAGTTTCAGTTTTTTTATATATTTATTCTTTATAAAGTAAACGTACTTAAAAAATCAAAATCTTCTTAATAAA
This sequence comes from Argiope trifasciata, assembly GCA_026543055.1. Classification (NCBI taxonomy): domain Eukaryota; kingdom Metazoa; phylum Arthropoda; class Arachnida; order Araneae; family Araneidae; genus Argiope; species Argiope trifasciata. The sequence continues at coordinate 74,950 of JAPMOQ010012746.1, forward strand.
GAAGATAAAAGAAAAAGGATTCAAGAAATTACTACAAAATTCATCTAGAAAAATTTAGCGAATTGAAAGACTTAAAAATAGGTTATATCTCATTATTTTAATTAACTAACTAAACTTTAAATATAAAATTTTGCACACCGACATCATTAAGAAATAATAAAAAAATATTTGAAATACATTTTGAGTACACCTATATAACGGCATTAGAAGCTTTCCTTCCAGCGGGGTCTTCTAGATTCGTAATATTCACGAATAAAAAAATCAAAACTAATCATAAAACTCAGTGAAACAATGAGCAACGCATTAATCTAAAAGAATTCTACATCACAAATAATATAAAACTTCCTAACAGAAAATATAATTTACAATTTGGCCCATGAAAGGAAAATATATTGAAAGGAGGAACATTTTAAATAAGGCAAATTGTAAGTCTCAATTCATTAATTGTTTACATCTATTTATGCTTTTTTTAATCCTTACACAGATAATCAGTGAAATTAAATATATTTAGGATCTATATAAGTTGCTGGAAGCCAAAACAGAAATTGGGATTTGGCATCCGAAAAAAAGGAAAGAGGTATTTTAACTCTGTCCAGTATTACAGGCGACGGAGGGCTATCATATATACTGATAAGTGATATCCCTAATTAATGATATTCATTTATCTCTGATTATATTCATACAATTACAAGCATACTGTTCATGGATCCAATAGTATTACTAATCCAAACACATGGGTACGTATTTCATTACTTTTCATATAGTAAATGTCCTTAAAATAGAAGGAATTCCCCCGATAAAAGCAGCACCATTTATTATGATAACTGAAACAAAGCATTCAACAATAAATGAAACGGTTGAGATTACTAGTTTGATAAAAGGTGTCCCTCTTAACTAATGATGTTCCTTTATCTCTAATTATGTGCATACAATTACAAGTATGTTGTCCATGGATCCAGCAGTAGAACTAATTCAAATCCATGTCCAAACACATAAGTACTTATTTCCTTACCTATCATAAAGTGAATGTACTTAAGATAGAAGGAATCCCACCAATAAAAGAAGCACTATATGTTATGAGAACTGAAACAAAACATTGTACATTCATTGAAATGGACGATATTACTGGTTTGTTTATGATTAATCGGCAGTAGTTAAAATGTTTAAATTACTTAATTTTTATTTTACGTTGCATTAGACGAATCTCCACATAGCCCAAAGATAAATATATGTGCTCATATATGTGTGCATATTCCACTCGGCAACGTCAAGGTATTTTAGTTAAAGCAAGTACACTTTGCAGAAGCATATTTTGAACAATAATTTAATAATGCGTTGAATAATAAAAACACATAAATAAGACTTTTCAAATTTAAAAATGAGATAGATTATACTCTAAAAAATAAAAAAAATACGGTTATGTTTCTTTTTTATTTGCTTATGGATTTATAATCTATACTTATAATAAAGCTCAATGTGTGTGTGTGTGTGCGTGTGTGTGTGTGTTGGCGCTCTACAGGCCAGACCGTTGGGCCTACAGCTACCAAATTTGGTATACGTATACCTTGGAGGTCGGGAATGTGCACCTCGGAGCCCCTTTTTTCGAATTTTTAATTAGAATTTGAATTAATTAAAATTTAAGCGAAATTTCGACGTTTTTCCGCTATAACTTCCGAAAATATTATCGGACAAACAAGATTTTTACATCAGTTTAAAGATTAAAAAATTAGCTTTCTAACGGTTTCAGTTTTTTAAATTTCTAACTCAAGCTTCTATTTTTAACGAATTTCGAAAGAAATATTTTAACCATGTTTTTTTGAGCACGTGACTGGATAACATAAAAGAAAACAATGACGGAAGTTCAAATAAAAAAAAACTATCATCGTAAATCAAGTTTAAAGAAATGCAACTTTTAGCACGTGACGATAAAATAAAAGAAACATAAAATGTGATATTTTCTAAAAAAATAAATGCAAAGCAAAGGTTTCTATAATCGTTTGCAATATCTATATTATTAACTCAATAAATCTTCTTTGTTTTTGGTAAACCTGATTGAATTTAGACAGGATATGCATTGAAATCCCGACTTAATGGCATATTTATATAATCGTTTGCAATATCTGTATCATTAATTCAATACTTTTTTCCCCTTCTCGCTTTCTTAAAAAAAACATGTTTAATATTTTGGAAACATCACCGAAAAAAACATTTTTAATATTTTGGAAGTATAACCGTGAGTTAAAACTGATTGATTTATAAAATTAAAGAATATTATTAGGAAAATGTGTTCTTTTAGAACTTTTCGTCCATCATCTTAAAGAAAATATTGATTTCAGGCCAATCAAATCCCGGAGTTACTTCAAGGCTAATGAATATGTGATTTAATTGAAAATTTTAGAACGCATTACTCATGGCGAACCAGCTGGTCGCCAAAGGCGGCTAGTACTTCATAAGAATCCCAATCAATGTAGCAAAATATTTTTTTAATTTCAGTATAAGTCTATTAAAACGGTAATTTAATTCAACAGCAAAAGAGTTTGGAAAAAAGTCCATTTACTTTAATGTCATTACATGTCATATTCTTTAGAAAATAAAAAATAAGAGAAAAAAAAGAAACTCATTTCACCTTGAAATTCTATCTCAAGTAAAATAACCTTAATTAAATTTCATCTAATATACGAAAGTTTCTCTATTTCCTTTATTGTGATTTTTCTTTCGCAAGAAACATACTTTTTCTTTTATCTACTTCAAGGAACTTTAGCAACAATATTTTTCTTACTTGAAGAGCAAAGAGAAAAAGGAAAATAACAAAATGAAAGGAAATAAAAACCGAGGTGAAATGAAAAATGAAAGACCAAAGAAGGAAACAAATTAAGAAGGGGAAATCATTGGATTGGAAACTGTGACCGCAAGAAAATTGACCTTAAAGGTATTCGGCCTCTGGTCACAATTATTACATGCACCATTTAGAAATCAATCGATAATTCTTCACTGTTATTATAATACTCGGTTATTTAAAAGCTCATTTGATTACATTTCACAAGTTAATATTTTTAATATTTGAATTTAATTCTAATAAATTAAAAACTAATCAAAATTATAAAGATTCTTCAACAGATATAGACAGATAGATTACAAATAAAAGTAATTTGTTCAGCATCTTAATGGTTTTAACTCATGGTTTTTTATCATGTTTTAAAAAAGATTTGTTAAGGAAATCAAGAATTAAATTATTCAAGGTATCCATTTCATATAAAAGGTTGTATATGTATTTTCAGCATTAATTTTTTAAGTGTAAAAATATTATAGTTTTAATAAATATGTTAGTTTTGGAATGCACAATTAAAATTTAATCAAATGAATATAATGACTTTCATTTTGTATGAATTTTCTATATTAAACTTCTAATACAGATATAGTGGTTTGAATTAAAAGTTTATTCTTTTGTGAATCAGCAAAAAAAGTTAATTTGTTATAATAAAGCGTGGTTAAAGAAACAAAAATTTACCGAAATGAGATTTTGGAATTCTTTTTGGGAACCTTTTTTTTCATAACAGATTTATCTTTTTTTCTATAGACGGATACCTTTTTATTTAATTGCTATAAAAATACAATAAAGTAGGCGAAGAATGATTGTTTGTCCTAAGGACATTATTAATTTCCAGTAAATTTCATCCAATTAATTTAATATGTATTAATCATACAAAACATGGATGATCTAAGTATAATTTTTCAAAATAATTCTCCACCCAACATAAAAATTTTATAAATTTACTAATTAAATTTTATCAACAAGAAATGACATTTTCTAATTTATATTCATTTGCTTAGAATTTGAAACTATTCAAATGTAAACATATTCTAAAGCTGGGAATTAAAAACATAAATTTCTCTCCATAATTTGAAGCAAATAAAAAAGTTCAATTAAATTATTTAATTGGTTTTTAAAATATTTTCTATCATTATTTGAATTTTTAATATCATTTTCTATTCATCCGTAATGCTGGCCTCATTTATCTGCGAATTGAATTTTTTAGGAGTGCTCACTTACTGCAAAACTGTTTTGATTTAAATTTTCAGCAAAATATGCTGATAGCAATCTGTAATTGCAAATTTTTGTACTGTGTTTAAGGAGTTTTTGAAATTAAAAAGAAATTAAAAGTTCCGATTTCTGATATATATATATATACACATACATATACATACATATATACATACATATATATATATATATATATATATATATATATACATACATACATACATACATACATACATATATATATATATATACATACA
>JAPMOQ010012746.1:79648-90558 GCA_026543055.1 Argiope trifasciata
ATATATATATATATATATAATTTCAATACATTCAATTAACGGTGAAGCAAAGTTAATAAAACTAAACAATTTTCTCTTGTAATAATTAAGGTATAATCACAAAATTTTACAAAGCTATCTTAAAATGTAATTTAATTTCTTCTTTAAGTAGGTTGGTTGGTTGTTTTAAATTTTTCTGGTACAAGAGCCATTATTGGCTATACTGCGCCATACAGGCGATGAAAAATATTCTTAAAATTCATTTACTGATCAAGTTATTATATAAAACAGTTGGGAGTAACACTAGAGTTATTTGGGACGACATCGCAATGGTAAGCCATAATTCAATGATGATGATGAGGACCTTTGAGTTAAATGCCCATCCACACCAAATCAGCAAAAAGCACGTTTAACTGAAAAACTTTTGATTTAGTATATATCAAGGTTGCACGATGTATCATTAGTGAAATCGAGTTTTGAACCTGTGACATTTTGATGAATCTTATGCCTTTTGAATTCCTTGAAATGGAAGTATATATGTCTTCTTTCTACTTTTCTGTGAATATTGTATCTAAATATAATTCAGGCTAAACAAATTTACAGCAATTTGTTATTCATCCAAAGCTTTGTTTTTATTTTCAAATTCTTAATTCTGTAAAATTTTGCCTTCACTGTCAGCTATGTGTGCTTGAAAATCTGATAAAAATACGAAGGAAAGCTAGGGTACTAGAATTTAACAGAGTTATTGCACTACAATCGATTCTCATTCAAATATCCCGTTTATGACGGATGTTTTGAACCGCAATTTAAACGTTACCTAAAATCTGATCTCCAACTGAGAGAGGCTTGGAATAGAAATGAAAAGCCCTCAGTATAAGGCATTTAGTATTTTAACATTCATGATGGAGAAAGTAGGTATTGGTTTGAGTTATCCTCATACGATGGTGAGATTTATCTCGAAAGAGAGGGTTATAACGTTTTAAACAACACGAGACGGCAAATGCCCTTAATATTGAACCGTAATTTCAGAGTGGTTGCCGTCGCGGCTTTCAAGCCCCTCAAAATTCCATATACTTTCGAGTAGTAGATTTGCTATTCTTTTATTACTGTTTTTTCGTATGGCATTTGTCATAGATACGCCCACTGGCAAAGTCGGCGACTTTAAGTAAAGATTTTAGAGTCTCTTGTTATCCCAAGCCAAGAGTATAACTTCTCTACTCCTGTGTCACAAGTCTTTCTATGGGGCAGATTTAATTTATTCATTCTACTTAATTTAGACTTTATTCAGAAACCGATCATCTATGAAACAGTACCCCAGTGGCATTGTCTCAAATTGGAGGACTTTGTGACCAAGACAGATTTGTACGTGCACCAGCCAGCTTATACACGGACAGTCTTGGGCCAGCATGGTTCGAACTCACTACCCAAGGGATGCGAGTCCAACACCCTACAAACCAGACAATTCCGGCCAACAATTTTTTGTAGTTATCTATTCAGTATTTTGCTACCAAGTTGGCGGGCACTCATTCTAGGGTTGCTCCTTTTTTTGTAGCTGCGCGGGTCACGACCCGTCAGAAACAGATTTGAACTAGCACGCGATGCATACCGTTGATAGAGGCGAGTCCATACCCCTTCTAATAAGAATAAACCAAATAGTATAGACGCATCGACTCACCATTTTATTTACACAGCAATTCCTTTGTTTATTTCAATTAGTTACACCGTAACTTATAGTTCATTTCTCATCCTCAAGTGCAGAGCCATCATCGGCATATACAACGTTACCTTATATTTGAATTTCGACTGGAGGTACAATGTGTGAATAAATCAGAGGATATTCTATAAGAAAGCAATGTTTCCTTTCAATAATAAGCTGTAGTAATTTATAGAATCAAGGAATATTTTCTCTAAATTTGTACAAAATCTAGGTAAAGGTTTCATCCTAGTGGAAGAATGACTAGTTCAAATGGGATTACCAGTGTTCCAAATTCAATATATTCTTTTTTATCTGACGGTAAATATTTAGATTACTTCAAAGACACAAGAGTGACGGACGATAACTTTATTCAATCTACCAAATACTTAAGGTATCCGACAACGTTAAAAACATTGGCTATTGACCACACTGGCGAATTTTTTAAAATTGTTATTTCTTGTAGTTCAGACTTTCCTGTTTCCAAATAGTTTATCGTTTCTAGAAAAAGAAAGACCTCACCTATCATCCACGGTCACATGTCTTTCAGATAAAATTTGTCTTTCACTTCCATTTTCTCAAAATTTTAATTTTCATGAACATTATTAACCATTAACATGATATCTCAAAAACTAATAGGATTATTTATACAAAAATGTCGTTTTTTTTTAATGTCATGGGCAATGAAATGAAGCAAAAGCTTAATTGTTGGTGAATTTCTTTTTCATTTATAGCTGTTTTAAAAAAATATAAGTTGTAAATTTATGGAAAGAATGCATATATACGCCTATTTTTACCCATAACTTCTCTGCATCTCAAGATTTTCTTAGATTTTGGTTCATTTCATTCATCATTATATTCTATAACTTGTGTACAAAGAAAAAAATGATTGCTGAATTACCCTTTTGTGTAGTGTGTTAACTGTTTTAGTTCCATTTCATTAAAATTTACTGAAAATTTTCCTGCTTCTCAAAATATATTATATTTTCAAATAGCTTAGTTGTAATAATAGTCTTTTATATTATAATTGACAATACATCTAAAAACCATAATTTTAATTAATTTTTGAAAAATGAATTTTTTAAATTTTTTTTTCGAACTAGTCGGATACCTTAAGAAGCAAATTCAGAGGCAAAATTGATTATATAAATGACGTCAGGTAATAAAAATAAGCAATTTTACTCCCTTTGAATTCAAGTGAAATTATTCATGAATGTCAAACATTTGACTTCAATAGAAATATTCATTAGTGACAAAATGCAACAATATATGAAGTTGAATAAACTTCAATGTATCCTTCAAGGTAATTGATATTAAAAAGCATTTTTCCTTTTCTACAAGAAATGAGAGTTGTCAAATCTACAATTCCTGATTCCAGCCTAATCTTAACAACCAGAATAATTACCACACGGCTTCTCTTCCCACAGAACATCTTCCCTAAGATTCCCCTATCAAATCCCCGAAGACAACCCATCTTAGTAATGAGTCAATCATTAGCATGATGATAGAGATTTGCAAGCATTCCGTTTAAATAAGGAAAAAAAATATCTTGTGACATGCAACCAAATGTGCCTTTAAATGGCTGAGAATAATAATCACGGTGGAGAATTATCGATTGATTCCTCACTTAATGGTGCAATTCATTGAATGTTCTAATTGTGACTGGAGACCAATTGCCTTTAAGGCCGGTCTTTTTGCGGTCACAGTTTCCAATCCAATGGTTTCACTTTCTTAATTTGTTTGCTTCTTTGGTCTTTCATTTTTCATTTCACCTCGGTTTTTATTTCCTTCCATTTTGTTATTTTCCTTTTTCTCTTTGCTCTTCAAGTAAAAAAATATTGTTGTTAAATTTTTTTAAAGTAGATGAAAGAAAAAGTTCGTTTCTACAGAAAAAAAATCATGAAAAAGGGGGATACAGAAATGAAAAGGAACTTTCTTAAATTAGATGAAATTTAATTAAGCTTATTTTACTTGTGGTAGAATTTCAAGGTGAAATTAGTTTTTTTTTTTTTTTTACTTTTATTTAACTTCACTAAAGAATAAGACATGCTATTATACTGAAGTATAAGAAATTTTTTCTGGGTACTTTAGCTGTTGAAATTAGTTACCCTCTTAAAAGAGTCATACTGAAATCAAAACATGTTTAAATTTATTTGATACCTTAATGACTTTATCAAATCATCAAAGAATTATAAAAATTCATTATTTTTTTTTATTTTCCCCCTTTGATGTTTAAATATATTTTATTTATACAGTACTAGCTGATAACCGGCGCGTTGCTGTCGTAGAAGAAATAATTTTGGAAATATCGTTTGAAATTTAAAATAACTGTCTTGTTTCATTAGGAATGGTGGTAAGAATAACGTTTATTTTCGTATCGGAAATGCATTAATTCATTGAAAGTGATTGATAATCACAAATAATATTAATTCAGTTTTTAAAACTTTATTATTCAAGACCCTAGTGTTGGCAATATTTTTTTTTGTTATTCAATCTTCAGTAGAAACAAACAAATGCAAGCTAAAGTTATTCAGCAATAGCAATTTATTTCAGTTTTATCGAAATCGGATGAGCGGTACGACACAGCAAAAGACACACTGACAAACATTCACTTTTATTTATATAGATTACATAATTTTACTGTGTCTATAACCATCCCGTAACTGCAAGTAAGAAGACATCGAAGTTTTATCGGACTTGGATGAGCGTTACGGCAGAGCATAGCAGACATACATTCATTTTTATTTATATAGATTACATAATTTTACTGTGTCTATAACTATCCTGTAACAGCAGGTGATAAGACATAGAAGTTTCTGATGAGCAGTACGGCACCGTATAAGAGACATACAGTCAAACAGTTACCTTTATTTATAGAGATTTACAAATACATTTATTAAATGTTATTAATTCCCCAAACGGGAAACTTCTCTCTAAATAGCTGATGTCCAGCTTGAAACTTTATCTATTAGTTATTTTGCTACTATAATTGTCTTGTATATCTTTAACAAACAAAAATGGAACTTCACATTCTCTTTGGGAATCTCTATTAGAATATAATATATTTTGAGTAATATTAAAATTTGTAATAAAATGTATTGTAATTTAACCAAAACGGTTAACACATTATACAAAATTAGAATGCAGAAATCCTATTTTTCCTTGTACACAAGTTATAGAATATGATGATGAATGAAATGAAAAAAAAAATCAATAAAAATGTTGAGATGCAAAGAAGTTAAGAGTATAAATATGCGTGTGCATGGCTTTTTTCCATACATTCATCTCTTAATTTTTCTAAAAGCACCTGTAAATGAAAAGGTATATCAACACCGATCAAACTGTTGGTTCCTTTTAATTGCCGATATTTTTTAAACCACACGCTAGTATTTTTATCCTAATACCTCGATTAGTTTTTGAGGTATAATGCTAAAACGGTAGAGAAATTTTATGAAAATTAAAGTTTTGAGAAGATTGATGCCAAATACAAGTTTTAGCTGAAAAATATGTGACCCTGGATGATAGGCCAGGCCTTCCTTTTCCTAGAAAATCTAACCTGTTTTATAAAAAGGGAAGTCTAAATTGCAAAAAATAACATTAAGAAAACATTCACCAATGTTTTTGATTACAAGTGATTTTAACGTAGTCGGATACCTTAAATATATATATTTTAATAGAAGAATAAAGCCGCGTGTTACAATAAAGTGTCATTTTAAATATCCTTTCAATTTTAACAATGTTATGAGGTCATGGAACTATCTTTATAGGGAAGATAAATGTACAGAATGAATGAAATATATGAAAGGCAATTAAAATGACATAGCTCCAATATCTAACAATTTTCGGGCATCACAAGCATTAACTTTTTAACTTAAATTAATAATATCTGATGAATCAGTTGGCCTGGAAAGGGAATAGTCCCAAGGGAATAATACAATAATCATGTATCTCTCCAAAAGAAATATCTTGGTGAAAGTCTATGATACAGTTTCAGAGTTCACATTAAATTGAATGTTTCTCACTCCAGAATTGAACCAGCAATCTGAAGAAATAGCATGCATTTTAAAGATAATTGAAATATATAAAGAATGGACAAACGTACCTATACATAAATCTAAACGTACCTATACATAGTACCTATCATAATATAAAATAAAGTCTCCTGAAAGCGTTTATTTGAACCACAAAAACTCGATAATAGTAAACAGATATTGGAGATATTTATGCATTACATTATTTGTACATTAAAGACATATCAATAAAATAAAAAAATATTTTTATAACTGTGATTTTAATTATTCCGCGCCAACTTGGAAAGCTCAAACTGCACATGGGCAAATATCAGGAACTGAGGTATGTATATACAATATGTTTCTTTCTTGAAGTTTGATATCAAATAGCGATTCAAATCTCATTACGCCAAAAAGAAGGAAAGCCAACCTTGGACAGAACACATTAAATGACGAAAAGTTTCAATCTAAAAAAAAATTTTGTAGCTATTTTTGATAATTCCTAAATGCATTTAATGTTTGTTTGATGTTGCGTTACATCCCCGCGTCATATCGGGTGGATGCTAGACTTTAGGCATCCTGGATTTTTTTTTTAACATTTAAAACTACTGTTGTTAGATGTATTGTCAATTATAATATCAAATGCAATGCATGCATCAAAGTTATTTGAAATTATAATATATTTTGAGAAATAGGAAAATGTTCAGTAAATTTTAGTGAAATTTGATCAAAACGGTTAACGTTCTACACAAAATTGTAATGCAGCAATCATATTTTTCTTAGTACACAAGTTATAGAATACAATTATGAATAAAATGAACCAGAATCTAAGCAACATTTTGAATTTCAAAAAAGTTATGGGTAAAAATAAACGTATATATGCATTTTTATACTAAATTCATGATTGAATTTTTTCTAAAAACACCTATTAATGAAAAAGTGTTTCACCAACAATAAAACTTTTGGTTCATTTCATTGCCCATATTATTTGAACCACACTCTGAAATGTTTCTGTAAATACCTCTGTTAGGTTTTGAGATGGCATGCTAACGGTGGAGAATTTTTATGAGATCTTAAGTTTTGAGAAAATGGAAGTCAAAGACACATTTTAGTTGTAAAATATGTGACCTTGTATGATATATCAGGTCTTCCTTTTCCTTGAAAAGAAAAACTGTTTTGGAAATTCTGAATTATAAGAAATAATAATAATAATTTACCAATGTGGTTGATAATCAGTGTTTTAACGTAGTCGGATATCTTAAGTTCAAAGCTAATGTTTCTTCTTGAATGCTATACAACGGGCAATGACGTGCTGGTACTGCTAGTAATATCATATATGTGTCTATTAACAGCCGAAATAAATAATCAATTATCAATTACTAAACCACTTGAGTGAAATTAACTGGTGTAAATGGTCTCCCTAAAAGTCTTCTTGTATAATCTGAGATAATCTAGCCATGGCAGAGAATGCATTACGTGGCATTGGCACATAATAATAACAAAATCATAACTTCTGGTGGGACTTTAGGATTTTTGTTGATCTACCGTGTCATCATTGGCGAGTTTCTTTACAATTTATCCTTGATAAACATTAATCGCATCCCAAAGTCAAATTTGTGTTTCCTCAACTAATAGAACAAAAACTTTACAAAATGGTTACACTTAGAAGAATAAACTGACAAATCAAATATGATATATTTAAGTCACTGCGTATTTGAGTTTTCGATTTTACAAGATTCTGAAAGTACAGACCGACAGACAGGTAATTGGTTAGTGGATTTGGATCAAAATTTGACGGGCGCCTATAGTAAAAACGTGAAATATGTGTGCCAAATCTTATCTACTTAGTTTCCATCGTTTCGTAGTGATCGTTTTTACTTATATTCCAACAACCAAATAGAAGGATATCCCCTAAAGGGATTGTATCTACGATTTAATAGAAATTTGGTGACCTCTATACAAATTTCATACAAGAACGTATATCAAATTTCAACCATCTAACTCAATGAGTTTTTAATTTATTTTTGTCACACATAGAAATTTTCCAAAAATGTGTTTTGCGAACAAAGGGAATTAAAAAAATTTGATTTGTCAGAATATTCTATTTGAATATTTTGACGACTAACATGCTTTCTCAATGATATGTATATTAGAGAGTAAAAATAATGAATTTTATAAAAGATTCTAAGCAACAGTCTTTTTAAAATTATGCAGTTAATAATCATTTATAATCAATAATTTAGTTATTATAAGTAAAGCGATAAATTCTTATTCCATTGGCCCTCATATTCCTAATTTTACAATTAGAATAACTAATTTATGATCATTCCTATTGATGATGATGTCGTATCCGTGTTCCCTCTGAAAAGGGATGCAGTAGCTTCTGAGGGTAAAGACCCATGAGCATCCAGAGAGCAAAAGTCTGACTTCTAGCTCATATGAAGATGACACGCAGATTCGCTTGCACAACCCCTTTTGACAGGGGGATTCATTTACGCATCTTACATATAGAACACACATAAGAACAAAACTCGAACCCTGGATTCCCAGATCACGGTGAAGACCACGACCTTTAGGCCAGGATGCCTGCTTTATTCCTATTAACAATATCTTGTATTTTGACATATGTATTGTGTATATACATATGTCTTGTATGAATAACTACTTTTGAAATTCGAATAAATTCATCAAATAAAAAGAAATTATTGTATTTATACCACACAGCAATTGTCTGGTAAAAAGTTGATAATCCAACGTGGTCCAGAAAAAAAAGTAAATTATTAATAGTTTTGGATGAGGGAACAAATAGAGTGCCTTTACGGGCAATTGTTCCATGGTCACAGTTTCTGATCCGAAACTTCTCTTTTTAATTCTTCTTTTATTGTTTTTCTCTTTTCTTTTTCACGTGAACGAGCATTTTCTTCCAAAGGAAGTCAAAGCACCGTAAGGGAGAAAAGAAAAAGCACGTTCAGTCCTTCAGGCAGGAAAAAGAAGAAGGGTAAAAAAGGAAATATTCTGTGAAAGGAATTAGTTGAAATTTAATTAAAGTAATCTTTCAGGTTTCCATTTCATGGTGGAACTAAGACAATTTTTTTCTTTATCTTAAGGATCTTCTTTATTTTAGCCTAGTGCGTTTGATGGTGCGTTAGGTAGAATTTTAAAGAAACGCTTCGTGACATTGAATTAAAGAAAGATTTAAAAGAGTGATCCCTGTATTAAGGCAATTAAGAGTATTCTTCTCAATTGAATCGATTAAACAAAAAAGAAAATATCAAAAATTATTTTATTTGTCGATTTTAGTTTGCTTCTTGTGTAATTATATGAATTTTTATTCGTACAAGTTCAGATACTCTACATTTTTTTTTTACTATCTTCTAAAATCGTTTGGTTAAATTATTTTAATTTTAAATATAAAAATCAATATTTTTAAATTATGGTTTGTCTTAAAAATTGTATCGATTGTTATATGATTTATTCTAAGTTCTCAGGTATATTCTGATATGAATGAATTGCCTTCATTTTATCTTTTATATTTAATTGCCTTATACTTCTTTTTAAGTGACTTCAAGTTTATCAAATAGTAAATTTAAAAAATACCAAAGATAAACAATTAAATTATAGCTTAATATAATAAAACACTAAGTAATTTTAAATGCAGAGGAAATAAAATATTCTTTTAAATGTAATAATTAGAATGGATTCAATACACAATCAGATAAAACATATATTGTTTTAAAACTATTTACATAACTTGATCCAAGAGATAGGTGCTACATGAAATGCCTATATTAAATTCTATATATCGCAAATTATATTGTATTCTCTTCTCAAATTTCGTTTAATTATATTCTTCAAATTTAAAAATAAAAAGGTTTTTATTTATTTTTCATAATGAAATTATAAGATCGAATTGGATCACATGAACAAATTTGAATTTTATATATAATGCTAAGCAAAGACTTTCATAATTTAAACTTGAAAAGCCATAATTTGGATTTCTACAATTTCAAAAATATGGATTTCTAATCAATTAATTATAAATTGTTTCATAAATATTTTCTTTTACATTTATATTTAATTAACTTAATATTTGCGTGTAAAAATTTAAATACTTCCTTCTCGTAAATAGCAAAAGTAATTAATGAATTTTATTTCTACTACCGGTAATGAAATACTAAGCTCCATTAAATAATTAAAAAAAGGGTAAAACATATCACAAAATAAAATAGGTTAGACTCTTAGGCTATTCTTTAATTTATTGCCGCCAATGCTGAATCATTTATCATAAAACGTTTACGAGTATTCGAGTTTTGAATGGCCTATTCTTAAAAAGATATCAGAGGAACATGTGTTGATATTATCGTAATGATGGAACTTCGGTTTCCCTTAATCTTTTCTTCAATTTCTTTAAGTAAATTATCAACAATCAGAGATCTTCACCCATTTGTGAAAATTTGAATCTTTCGTTGAACCTTACAATCAAATAAGCTTATCGAATCTTTTTTTTTTGTATATTTTAATTGGTTTTGGTTTTGGTCCTTAGCTCTGAGAATATGGACGACAGAAAGTAACACTAATGCAAAGAGTTACTCATTTCTACATTATGAAAACTCAACGCACAGTCAATGCGATATTCAGTTATCTAAAAATATCTTCTGATGTTTATTAACGAATTATCTAAATGAATGCGCATGTAGCGAATCTGCAGCAACAATTAAAAATGAAACTTAATTTCTAGGTGCCCTCAATCAGTAAAATTTATTATTATATGAAGCTGATTCTATTATTTATCATACACTGAGTACGCAAAAATAATCTAATTCCATAAGTAAAGATCAAGATTTTAAAAAAAAATTACCCCAAGATTTATTTTGAAAATTTATTGAGTAAATTTTCATCTCTTCTCATATCCTTTACAAGCATTTTTTTCAACAAATGAGATGAAGTTTATTTTCAGCCATGAGTAATTTCATTTATTATACAAATTTCTTTTTCACAATAAAACAAACTAAATTATTTAGTTATCTTTTTTATGCAATTATTTAAAGAATTTTATAAATGAAAATACTTTTATATAAATTAATTATTGAAGAATTTTATTGCCATTTATGCTTCTTCTACACATATGGATTAGTGATTCTGTCCATTCCCTAAATTTGGAATATTCAGTAATTTTTAAATAAAACAACCTCTCTCTCTCTCTCTTTATATATATATATATATATATA
>JAPMOQ010012746.1:100419-130338 GCA_026543055.1 Argiope trifasciata
TGAAAGATAGATTGATATAGATAGATAATATAGAATGATAGATAGATTGATATAGATAGATGATATAGAATGATAGATAGATGATATAGAATAATAGACAGATTGATATAGATAGATGATATAGAAGAATAGGCAGATTGATATAGATAGATGATATAGAATAATAGACAGATTGATATAGATAGATGATATAGAATAATCGACAGATTGATATAGATAGATGATATAGAATGATAGATAGATGATATAGATAGTACAAAAAGGTCAGCTGGATCCCCGAGCTGCACAAGACCGACTCAGCCTTTCATCTATTCAGTGGGTCAATAAACTGAAGACCAACCATGCTTGGGAACTAAAGACTGGAGTTTACGCATTAGGCTGACCACCTAACTGGAACATATGGCTTGAATCAGAAATCTTTCTTTCAAAAAAGCAGATGCAGACATTGTAGGCCGCGGCCCACATTTTCCTGGCGTGGTACGGAAATTAGTTTAATTCTTGCAAAAAGAAAGCTTATAAAAATTCACATAATTTTATCGATAGTAAAATTAACGTTTTCAACTACGAATATTCCTTTGGGCTTCATGTAATTCAACTTTAGGTTTTCTTAATATAATATGCTGTAAGCTTTATAAAATTAAATTTAGATAATTATTTTTTTGTATTAATAAGGATTCCTTGAGTTGTTCACTTGAGATGTCAAAGACATGCTTTTGAAAATATATAAAATATATTGCTATTTTATACTATTAATAATAAAATATATTAATAAAATATTTTTTTTATTAAATGTATTGAAGTATATTAAAATATATATATATATATATCGAGGATTTTGCAAAAGATACTCAATTTCTAGATTCATCGAAAAAAATATAGTTTCGCTGGTTTGAATCATTCTTATACATTTCAAGAGTACTTGCATATGAACACTAATAATTTTCTAAAATTTTACTGATTTCATTTATTAGATATTATTAGTTTATAGAAAGCAGCTTTTTCGAAGTTAAATTTCTAGATTCAATTTTAAATAATTCTTAAAAGCCTTGGTGTCAAATTTCGATATTTGCTAACTCAGAATATTTTATTGATTTATACAAAGCTCAAGCTTTGAAAAAATAAGCGATTTTATTACATAATGCTATTTGGAATGATTCTAAAATACTTTTGTTCAGAAATTAATAAAAATATTAAATGAATATTATATATTTTTAAAAAAATCTACTTAATTCATTGATAAAATTGAAAGAATGTTCTGGATTTTATTATTTCTATCAGACTCAGTGTAATGCAACATATAAATTAACTTTTTTTAAAAAATATTGCCATTTATATGTCTAAAGATGAGCTTTTCTTCTTAAATAGAGTTGTTCAAAATAATATTAATGGAAAGAAAACGTAATCTTTCAGATATTCGTAAAAAAATAAAAATCACTCATAAATAAATGGATTCAAAATTTAAAATCGAAAACAGCTAGAGTTATCCTTTCGGAACTGTCTCGGGTATTCCCTAATAAAAAGAATATATCTTCTTCCTATTCAGTATAAAAATTTTGACCATGGGTGGGACCGTAAGTGCGCCAAATAGAAATTAAAAAAATAAATAAAGTGGAATTTCATGCATGGCCATTTTGTGCTTTATAATATAGTGAAAGGAATAGTTTATTGATTTTGAATGCATTTTTTAAAAACTGGTTGAAATGAAAATTTCACACAAAACTGCAGTTTAGTTACAAGATCAAACATGAAATTTCATTACCTAATTCATTGCATTTCTTGAGAGTTATAGCTTTTACTTGCAAGAAAATTGACAAAGAGACAGACGAATAATTCTTTCGCGAATTCGAAACCAAATTTAACAATAATCTACACACTATATGCTAAAACTCTGTGCCAAATATCATTTTTCCAGTATTTATCCGTGTAGTGATAATCTGTCTTTGTAATTAGAAAACTTGTTAGATAAAATTTCTTTGTATGTCATTAAAAGTATGGTAGATAGCTTCATCTTCAGAATAAGGTCGATGTATTAAATTTTAATAATATTAGAATTGTCGTCATGAAAAATATTCATCGAAAAACTGAAATGTGTAAAAAAAAATGTGTTTTTATAATTCGCAAAGATCTGAAACATAAAGAGTCATACAAATCCCAAAACAGAAATTTTGATGGTATTTTCTCTTTGTATATGTGGAAATAATTTGATTATGTTATTGAATGAATAAGGTGTAAGTCCTTTACTGACCTCCGACCGCCACGAAGGCACACGAATTAACGAAAACTGAATAATCGCCTGCCGCTACTGAAACACTGACGGGAACTGTGGGAGATTCCTAACAGCCCTCACCGGCCACGGTACAGACCTTCCCGTAAGGAGTACGTCCCCCCATCGATGGAAAGGGCAGACTCCCACCTTCATTCTACCCAATGAGTTGGCTAGATCCAACTACCATAAGGAAGCATCTCATCATCATTTAAGATGTGCCCTCCCGGTAGTTATGAATATGATGCAAGCAAAGTGATACTAATTGTTTTAACCAACATTCAGTTACAAGAGCAACATTCAGAAATTGCAAATTAATCTTATATATACATATAAAAAAGAAAGAAATTTGATTTAAAAAGAAATTTGACTTATCTTTATTTAAATACATGTGCATAAAAAATTTAACATCTCTATATGAATAATTCTGAAAACGGAAGTCACCATCCCCTTAAAATCAAGTTATTGAATTAATTTTCTCTTTAAAACTGTGAGATCAAAATACTTTAAATTTCAGCCTCAAATATCATAATTAAGTGAATTCAAGCATTTAGCCAACAGCAGCTCAATATTATCTCTTTCTCAAACATGAGCACGATAAAGCTCGTCTTTTATATATCACAACATCTAAGAACTTCCCCTCGATACAAAACTTTTTGCGAATTGGGAAGAGCGATGACGTAAAAGGTAAATTTTTTGACTGAAGGCAGCACAATCCAATCTTCTTGCGGACGGCGGGAAGATAAAAGGTGCCTCTTGGTGTTAAAGGCTTTCTCTCTCCGAAAGGAGAGGGGAGGGGGTTAAGAGGAAGATAATAAGATTCCGGGGAAAGAAATGGCAGGAGAAAGCAAGAAATAGTTGCAGAGTAATTTCAAGGGAGAATCTGATAAGGTTAACTTCAAATTCCTCATCTGTTAAGTTGGGCTTTTGTCTTTGTCGCACTTTTTGCACTCAGGACAGAGGACCCCTTCTATTGTTTCGATATAGTGCCACAAGGAACAAATTTTTCTCCTTTTGGCAGGAATTTTAATTCGATTCTGAACAATATTGTTTCTTGTTCTCTTAGAAAAGATGTATGCCTGTGTGGTTTCATTCATTATCATTGCATTTGGTTTAGTTTAGGTTAGTTATATTAACGTCCCATTTTGAAAGAACACTAGGGCTATTTTGGGATGGTCCTCGCCATTTTGAACTGCAAGCAGATGACGAGGGTGATGTCTGAGCTGACACCTCTCTCTCCAAAGTTCCACACCTCACCAGTGGGGGGACGTTTGGCCCCGACGGATTTAACGTGCACCAGACCTACTTATACGCCGGTTCTTTGGTGGAATCGGGCCTCGAATCTACAACTCTCCCGTTTCAAAGATGGGTTCTTACTACCAGGTGACCGCGGCCTGTCATTGCATTTGGAATCGACAATGGATACTGCAATCGACAATGGATACCTAGTTTAGCTAATAATATAACTATTATATTAAATTAACTATAAGCTCTAAAACATATATTGTGATGTTTGCTTATAAATAATTTATTTATTATGACCTAAGAGTCCATATGGAAAAAACGAACCTTTTTGTTGAATCTAGCTTTGACTTGGGGATCAATTTAAGACTTTGAAATGTCAATAGTTCCAAGGCAGAATTGCAGCACTATAATGTTAACTACTACAATTGAAGTACCGTGACATTTTGTACAAGAGGATAATCCCAAACATGTTTTCTTCTATGCATTAAAAGAAATTTCTTAGTTTCTTTTTTTAATCAAATATTTACATTTTACATTACAAATATTACAATTTTTCCATTCGGAGTATACTCTCGCAATTTTTGGTCTTTTTTACTGGTAACATCTGGTACCAACCTAATAACGTGGCTTATTATTTATTTTTTTACTTACGTGTGTTTTTACATACATTTTTGAAATAAGGGTTTATTTCCTTCTTAAAACTGCAGATTGAATTTTAAAAGGCATTACCAAGAATTTTCCAGAATATTGAAAAATTTCAGCGGTCAAATATGTGCATCCAGTTACGAAAAAATTTCTCATTTCTTCTTTCTAATTTTTTAATTAATTGAAAATGGGAAAAGTAGAGTATGCATTAAGATAATTTCATTCGTTTAGCCCAAACGGACCATATTACAAAAATAATAGTGGTGTACTTTGCCATTATACAGGTTCAAGGTACCACCAATGTCGGCCAAATGCGAGTTAAGTCGCCAAGCGAAGCGAATGATTAAAAATTCTCGCCAATTTAAGCAAAATAACAACAAAGTCACCACGTGTGGACCCGATGAAAACGTGCTTGACCGTAAAATTTGACGTAATTTTGCATTTTTATGAACTTTTTGGTGATTTTTCACTTTCTCAAACTAACGATATTTTGGCAATTTTTTCGCTTCTCCCGTATAACGGATAAGTGCCTATAAAAAGTGGAGTGAAGCAATTAATTATATGAATTCGAATATTGTTTGTAGCATTTAAAAATAAAAATTATTGAAAAATGTTTATATTATAAAGGCGAATTTACATTTCAATGAGTTTTTATCGTGAATTTCTGTTTTCATCAGTTGGAAGTCATAGTCAAGAAAGGAATAAAGTGCTTGTAATTTCTAACTTTTTTGAAACAATGTATCAACTGGAATTTCTAACAATGCTATAAACAATGTGCCATTTGGAATATCTATCAATAATAGAAACAATGAATCAGTTGGAATTCCTAACAGTGTTAAATACTTAAACGATGAATTAATTTGAATTTATGACTATGTTAGAAAAAATGAGTCAATTAAAATTTCTAACAATGTTAGAAACAATGAATCAATAAGAATTTCATAACAATGGGGGAAACAATGAATTTGTTGGCATATCTGACAATGTTTCAAAAAATGCATAGTTATAACACAGAATCACTGGGAATTTCTAATAACATCTTTAACAATTAATTCGTTGGAATTTCGAGCATTGTTTCAAAAAATGCATTGCTATAACACAGAGTCAGTTGGAATTTCTAATAATGATAGGAACAGTGAAACAGAATTTTTAACAATGTTTAAAAGAAGTCATTATTCTAACACAGAATCACTTGGAACCATTATTAGAAAGTGTAAATATTACAATTACCCTTGTTATATTTTCATTGTATTCATTAATTATTATGATCTTCAGTTTGTTTAACAAGGTATATGAAACCGGATTAATTTATTAGTATGCTTTTATTCACTATTAATTAATGGTCCCATTCTTTGGATTGTCTCCTTATTTAAAATGGATATATGGAATAGAATTTTGCTTGGAGTCAGCATTTAAGCTTAAAACTTTACATCCCTTGGAGAATATGGCATACATTTTAAATATTAATTATAAGTTAATTAATTGATTTAATTTATTAAATTAAATATTGACATGCAGTACTCATATGAAGTAAATGTGTAAACTTTAAAGTAAATGTTACACAGCATTAAATGAAAAATTGATCTCTATCACGTATCAGCTGTGTTAATAATTGTTTTAGAAATAAAAAGCCGAATGTTATCATTGGAATATCAACAAAAATAACTGACCATTTATCTATTGATGGAAGACCAGACAAAAATCCAGCAAATATTGGCAAAATTTCATTGTAATTTATCGATTACTTTTAATTATTTAGAACATTACAATTCCATTTTTCCAATGTTTAGAACTCTTTTAATAGAATTAACTATTAAAATTTAAATTTTTAAGTTCTAAAATGCAGTTCAGACTAAACTTATAAATAAAGTAACTAAACGTGTAGGATATACTTTAATTTGTTTAGTTGTTAAAAGAAGGTTCTGTAATAAATCTGATATATTATTGATATTTATATATATTAATGAGTATAATATATTATATGGTATATGATATGCATTCATTTGGATGTTGAATAAATTCTCTTTGTTTTTTTTTGTGTGAAAATTAATACTTTATTTCAAAAAATCTTTAAAAATCACATAGCTGAAACTGTTGTTATCATCAGCCACTAATTTCTCCTATTCTTCTTTCAGCCTTTGAATTCCACATCGAAAAACGACACATATTTTGAGCCTATTCAAGAGAAAGGAAATGCTACTCAGTAAAGTCATGTGTCATCGATTGGAAAAAGTTGCATTAGGAAGAGCCAATGTCTGGTGAATATGACGGTCGGGGTAGGACTTCCCACTTAATCATTTCCAATTAGGTTTTATCGGTTCGGCAACATGTGACAGAGCAATGCCAGACTTCAGAATTATCTTGTAGTATCTCTGTTGTTATCCTGGCCATGTTTCCTTCAATGCTAGGCTTAATCCCTACAACTGTAGTCTGTAACAATATCCTACAATGGCTTCATTTGGTTTGCGCAGCTCATAATAAACTATACTCATCCAACCATGCCCATCCTCATAAAAAACTAAACAGCCCATCCAACCAAATGTAGAACAGAGACTTGGAATCATGGATTGGGTATTCGATCTTGTTGAAGACGTTTATGCATGACCGGAATTCAACGCTTAAGGTGGGTTCAGACGAGACTTATTATTGTCCGCAATAGAAGATCCCGCCTACTTTCGGAAAATCACTTGACCACAACGAGACAATGGCAAATGATTGTCCCGTCGGGACAAAGGTTGCCCAGGTTGTCTCAAGTGTTCACACGAGGACAATGCCGGGACAACAGCAGAGAGACAATGTTTGCGGACAATAATAAGCCTCGTCTGAACCCACTTTTAGAGTTCTCATTGTGTATCCATGTTTCATCGCCAATTACGATACGATGCAAAAATCCTTTCTTTTTCCACTATTGAAGCAGTTGATTAATTTTGAAAAGATGCCGTTCGATGTTTCTCAACTTCAACTCGTACGGCAACCAATGACCTCGCTTTTGAATAATTTGCTAATGTTTCCAAACTGTTGTATGATCAACTTCTATTATTATTCAACATCAGCTAGCATTTGACAGGGGTCTTTATGAAGTAATGCTTTCAACTGCTTGTCTTCAAACTTCTTCGTTGCGCCATAACGTTCTTTATCTTCAAGATCAAAATCATCCTTTTCAAAGAATATAATCCTATCTCTACAAGTTGTTACGGACAGATGATTGTCGCTGTAAGTCTAAACACGAATTCTGTGGCCTTCAAATGAATATTTTTGAATAAAATAATGCAGAGAAATCCCTCCAAAGCTCTTTTTTTAGCATGAAATTTGGAGTATTTAACACAATGAAAAATAATGTTATCTGAACTTCTTAAAATTAGAGTACTTGTAAATAAATACGTCACTATCAGAAACTACAACTATCAGTTCCGGTAACGTCATCTGATGTAAAACATCAAAAACTTATTCAACTACCCAATATAATATCAAAAAATTATTGAAATTAAAAGTAAGATAAACACATATAGAAAATAACTTTTTAACCGGAAAGCAGGAAAAAATATTTATTTAAGTACTCTTTTACAACACAAGCAATTCTAATGAAATATGTTTTCTGAAATAATCCTCTATATAAAGCTATAAAAAATTCGTAAAGGACTAAAATAGAAATTAATATAAATATAGCGTTTCATAAATTTCATTTATACAAACCTGCATTGAAATTGTTGTTATTGTCTAATGCCACTTAGTGATACCAAGCCGAATTAGCAGAGTTCTTTCGATTAAGGCAGAGGTGGGCGCCTTTCGTTGTTAACGAGCACCGTTCATCATACGACACAACCCTTTTTAGGGTTGATTTCATTCATACACTCATTCATCCATCAACAAGTCAGAATTTAGATCCAAATCAAAGACCAACTCATCCCTGATTCAGTACCCTCAGAGGTATAGTTTGCATCGAAATTAGATTCATATATTGAATGCAATCTTTTCAATTCTATCCAAACCCATCATTTAACAAATGCTTTATAAAGAGAAATTTGAGTTAGCAGATAAAAAGTCTCAGAAAAATATGGGCATTCATATAAAATGTTTAAACAGCTTACTAACACATTGCTTCGGTGCGATAAATTACAAATTTGGCATCTATATGAACAGTATAATTTTCTCTCATATATTTTTTCACTATTAGTTGTGTATTTTAACCAGTCTTCCTGCTTACCACAAACCTCAAATTTATAAAAAGAAAAATCAATGAATTTTCAATTTTATTTCTTACCTTTCTTTGAACATTGGAAATTATTAGCCTATAAAGCTAGATTAGTGATACTGATAATGAAACTACGCATTTGAATCCCATAATGAAACGAAAATGCTCATTATTTTAATAAATTTCTGATAAGGAGCTGTTTATAACAGTCATGCCTTATAAACTACAATTTCAGCTTCATCACATTACGGATTTTATTTACCTGCTGATTGGTTTCCTTCGATAAAGATGTCTATGACCGGTTGTCATCGATTTTCCAATAATTGGTCTTTCAAAGGTGTAATCTCGTTTCTAGTTGCAAATTGAAATCATTGGATACGAAATTCGACATAACTTTATGTGATTATAAAGATAGATAATATTGCCAAAGAATGTTTTATGTTGTTTTTTGTTTTAAGTTTTTTCAGTTGAGCAGGCCTGAAAAATAATAAATTATCGCTTTTTTATTATTTATTGAGCTTTGCAAAATAAAATATCCATTTTTTGAAAGATTTTTCTTTATGAAATCTGTAATACAAGTCAGCATTTTAGTTATGAATATATATTCTTATATAAATATATATTGCAACAATATATACTGTAACTTCATATTCATTATTGATTCTATTAAAAAAAATTGTGTCCAAGGTATTTACAGACAGTTTACATGGTGATAAATCAGCGGAACTAGGATTAGAGCCAAGATGCCTGAGTTTTACCGTTAAGATCGTATTTATATCCAATTAAAATTATGGAAGTGAAATCTACAAAGTGTGACTCAGTAAATATCAAAAACACTTCCAAACATGCGGGCACATCCATTTTGCTCCGATAAGACTCCGATTATAATCTTAAAAACTTATTTGTACTCACTAAAAAACATGGCTGACAATTTTTCGTATATAATCCCAATATATTTCTTTAAAAGACAATTATTTGTATCTCTGATGGGACATACAAGACACAACCCGTTTCAGAGGGTAGTCGAACTCATTCATACATCTGCAAGTCAGAATTTAGATCCAAATCAGAGACCGACTCATCCCTGATTCAGTATTCCCAGAGATATAACTTTTTATGGGAACTTGGAGGACTTTGCAGTCACGATATATTTACTATGCCCCAACTGACATTAGCCCACAGGGCGGTCTTTGGCCTAGACGAGGACAGAACTCGTTACCTTTCGGTTACGAGACTGATGCTCGACCAATCAGACTACCACGGCCCTATCAATAAAGATAAATAGCACTAGTTTGAACTAAACGAATGGAAAAGTAGTGTTTGTGTGGCAGCAAAAAAAATAAGCTGTTGGCGACAAACAGATGACACTATTTTTTTTTATTTCACCAATAGAGGATTTACAAATGAAAAAAATGTCGACAGATTTCAAGTAAACTTAATTACAGCTAATTAATTAAATGTTCAATGTGCCGTCCATCATTCAAGAGTACATTTGTGAGACGAGTCACCACACTATTCACAACACTTAATGGCCCTTCTTACGTTATGGTTGACACATTTTGGCGGATGGCAACTTTCAGTGCTGTCAGTGATGCCGGATGGTCGCAGTACACTTTCGACTTCCCCACTACCAAAAGTCACATGATGGTAGTTCAGGAGATCTTGTAGTCTATGCGTGATTAAATTATCGACTGATAATGCGATCCGCACCAAATGTTGAGTGTAGCTGGCGCATTACAGGCGGAACAATATGAGGTGGTGCTCCATCTTGCATAAAGGTGACTGCTTGGAGTGTTGGTCACGCTTGCAGTTCTGGAATAATGTTGTTCTGCAACAGTGCTGCATATCGCTTATCAGTGATAGAAACTATTTTGAAACACGTCTGTGGGACTTTCTCTGAAAAAAATGGACCAATTATGAATTCAGCAGTGAAGCCACACCAGACTATCACTTTAGGCTGTTGCAAAGGTTCTTCAACAAATGCATGTGGATTTTCTGTGATCCACAGTCGACAACTGTAGTTGTTAACAGTGCCACAGAGTATGAAGTGCGCTTCGTCTGTCCTAACTGCAGTTTGAAGGCAGTCGTGCTGCTTTTCCATTTTGTTATCCTAATTCCCAAAATCTTGGTGAGAATCGAAATCAGGAGGTTCCTGTTCTTGGTTATGTTGCAGCTTGTAGGGATACCATTTCAAAGTTATTCGCCATGCTCTCCAGTCTCTTCTGTACGACACTCTTTTTTTACGCTAAACTTCTCGATTACTACACTCCCCATGTGCACCCCCACCGATATGGATTGAAGGGTATTTTCCACTATGGTGGCAACAGCAGAAGCTGCTGAGGGACGTCCACATCTTGGACTTGACGCTAAAGAACCTGCATCTTCAAATTTCTTTATCATTTTGTTAAATGCAGAAGGAATGATTGGTGCATTTTCTATCTCACTTCAGCATACACTTCATGTAGCGATATGCTAGTAATGCCGCAGTGGCACATTCCGAATTCTTATAAAACAGTTTAACTAAGAGAGTTTTCTTCACTATAAGCACCCTTTCGTAGCATATCAACTTCGACAAGCGTTACTTGCTGCATTTATTCCTTTTTATATCATTTATTGCTTTGCCGACAGTTCCATCTGTTTGTCTCCAACAGAACTATTTTTGTTTCTTTGCCATACAAAACCCAGCTTCTTTCTTGTCTGTTCAGTGCAAACTTCATACTCTTTTTTTTTTATCTTTATTCGTTTTTGAATTATTACTTTTTAAAGTACGTTATTACTTTTGGAATACCGGTAAATATATTCCTTGAAATATCATTTAATAACTTTGCGTTCTGCCAGAAAGGTGTAATTTACAATGGACCAATAAACCGAAATGTTAAATTCATGGTTTCAGAATGATTGTATCATGTCTCCATCCGGGAGACCTCAGATATGAAGATGGGAAGATTCCAGAATGGTGGTTGATCCTGGTCGCCTAGGTGGATACAGATAGATTGCAGGGCAATTATACCGTACAGATAATTGGATGTGTTATCTAAGGGCGCGAAAGGTTTATATCTTGGTCAATGATGACCCTTCAGACTCAATAATAGTTCTCTTCAAAGCTGTTGTACAACAGGGCCATTCAGAGTCCTCCCTGTCCTTAGAGAAAGTTGGAATAATCACGTAAGATTACTTGTATGCTGTTGAACCAAAGGGCTGTTTCTAGAATGAGTTTGCTGACAAACTAGCGAAAATAGATCCTAACGTTAACCAATCTCGGAATGTAATTAAGCTTCCAAAATGTCATCTGGAGAACTTTCTCCAAACCGAGATGGTAACAAGATAGCAAATAGATTGGCAAGAAAGCGAAACAGGCAGGTCAATATTCAACATAATACCAAAAGTTTTATTCTATGCGACCACATGGAACAGAGAGGATGTTCTTTTCTTCAATGAATATGGACCTTTCCCAACATACCTAAACATATTCCATCTGCAAAACTCTCCTTAATATAGCTGTGAGAAGTTCCCCAATTCATTATGCCACTGAATGCTTCCTAACTGTCTCATGGCACATGAGAAAGTCAGAAACAAGTCAACAAGTATCGGGAAAGAATGGTGCATGAGAGTTGCGTCCACTCCCCTTTCACAGGAGTAGATCCACTACATAATAAATCATATTCATAAATACCAAGATCTCTTTAAGACAATACATTAACTGGGAGTAAAATGGATCAAAATCAATTATATTATTCATTCAAAAGTGCAGTGCTCATGGAAATCAAAACACAAGGCTCAGATGGACTATCATTATTCTATATTTTCTTTCATTTGTTCTTTTTTCCCCTCTGTCTTATGCCCATCCAACTGGTTAGATAGCATAGTGCTACAGGCATGGAACACATAATGGCGTTATGTTATGTTGGACCAAATGCTCTTTACATGAACTGTAAAGCAGATTAAATTGTGTTCAAAGAATTATTAATTGTTAGAATATAATGATGTGGCTTCGATTATTTGTCTTTTAAATTTTATTGTCAATTAATTTTCTTAATGGCATTTTGAATACATGCAAGAGCAGAACAAAATAATATACAAGCATCTTCAAACGCTATATTCAGTTTCATAAATATATATTTTTTATTTTCTCAAAGTTCTTTTTTAGTTCAGTATATTCACTGAAAACATGTCAAAAGAACAGCTATGTAATTAGTCATCCATTCTGATAGGAAAAAACATTAGTCTTCTTTCACTTTTTGTAATAGCTTCACAACCCCAAATAAATAATTCCCAAATATTAATAGTCATAAACAATGTTTAAATTGCCTTATCTGCAAAGAACATTCTCCAAGTAATGATTCAGAAGCAGTCTTTTGATTGAGATTTAAATGAATTCCCTTCCATCCCATAAATGTCACATGATAAACATAAAGAACATAATTTCGGAATGGAAACGGCTGATGATCGTTGGAAAAGGATTACCAATGAAATTTCAAAGAAATGAAGCGAATTACCAAATGTGACTTCATATCAAATGCTATTAGGCGGAGTCATTTTGTGGTCTCACTTTCCTGTCCATTTCTTTATTCTCTTTCTGCTTCCTTTTTTTGTCTTTTTTCTACTTTATTATATTTTTTTTCCTTTTTTTCCTTTATTTTAACATTTTTATCCATTTCAATTGCATGGGCATTTGCTGTCAAACAAATGCAATAAATTTATAATGCAGAAAATAAAAGCATTTTTTTTAATAATGATGCGGGAAATTTAAGCAGTCTTTCTCAAGCTTGAATCTTATAGGGAATTAGGTTTTTGATCTTTTAAATAAAGTTCTTTCTATTTATAATGCTCTTAACTTACACTTTTATAGTTCCTATTTTAATATAATTATTTAATTATGGATTTTATGGAATTTAAGTATACTTTCCGCAAAAACGAATTGTTGAAGATTTAATAATTGATTAAAATAAATTCCTTTTTTAAAAACTCAATACCATGTTTTAGTCGATTGTTTTAAAAAATAAAACACGAAATAGTTCAACAATCTTTTTTTTATTTTTGCAAGCTAAACTCAATGACTAACTGACATATTATTTATTATATTTCAATAAAAATATAGCGCGTTTTGTTTAATTTAATTATGGATTTTATGGAATTGAAACAACGTTTTTATAAAACTGAATTATTAAAGATTTATTTGCAGATTCAAATAATTCTTTTAATACCACTCTTACTTTCGACGAATGTTGGGAAAAATATATCAAGTCATAGCTCAACTATCTTTCTGTTTTTGCATGGTTAAATAAAAGATGAGGTGGCAGATTTTAATGATATTTCAATAAAATTATCTTAAATTATCGTTTCGTATCATTCAATAATGGATTTTATGGAATCTAAATAAAACTTTTGTAGAACCGAATTATTAAAATTTGTCTAGTGATTCAAATAGTTTTTTAAATCTAAATAATATATTTTAGACGAATGTTGTAAAGAATAAAGCAAGAAATAGTTCAAAAATATTTCTTCTTTTGGTTGAGTAACTAAATAATGTTGTGACAGTTTTTAGCGTACTTTCAACATCACCGAGAAATTACCGAGTGCACGCATGTTTGTTTCATTTTCACGTATGCGCTTTCTTTGTTTGGTTTTTCCTGAGCTCATTTGAGCCTATTTATTGTCTTTATCAGTTTGATGTAGCAATTTCTTCTGACCTTCTATTCTGTGTACTATTAAAATTTATTAATGGTTAATAATAATAAGAATAGCTAATTGTTAATAAGTATTGCATTGTTTAACAAATTTCGTATAAAAAAATCGTTTATACATAACAAATATATGATGGATGGACTCGATTTCGAACAAATAATTTATAGAAAATTCAAAAAGATAAAAAAATTCAAATCATTTATTTTTATTACTATTTTTAAATTTGAAATTTTGATTGATCACCTTCATTTTTAAAATTATAATTGAAAAATTTTCAACTAACAAAGATTAGATCTGAATTAAAGAAAATTTCTTTGAATACTAAAGAAAACTAAACTTTAGAATTTCTTTCTTCGAAAATGGGTTAGGGCTTATTCATAATATTTTTTACAAGAATTATCTTAGCTCCTTTCTTTATTAATACCTGCAATTAGTAACTATATTTTCTTTAATCAAAGTATTTTCTACTTTACATGCTATATTTTCAACAAATTCATGATGCATTTTAAAATCAAAAAAATTGTGTTAGTCATAGAATTCTGAGGAAAAACACTGATTTTGAAAAATAAATATTACAAAGCTTTTGTTGATAATTTTATTTATTTTAATTTAAATTATTTCAGAACTACTGGAAACTTAGAAAATCAAAACCACATAAGCTATATTATTCTAATAATTTGACATAGTTTTTTACTATTGAAAATTATTCATTTTTAAACTTGCTTCTTTAATACAGTTGAAATAGTTCTTGAAATGCAGCAAAATATCAAAAAAGAAAAGAAATAGAATACTTTGTAATTCTTTGAATTCCGAAAACATCTTCAAAACAATAAAATTTAATAAGCCAAGAAAGCTGTGAAATTCCAAATGCTCTTACTTTGAAATCTGGCTGATGAGTAATATAGTCCTTTAAATCCCGATTATTGTTTCTTGCTTTTAATTTCGATACATTAATTAATTGTATAATTTTACGATTTGTTTGTATAAGAAAATAAAATGAAACCATTTTATAAATAGGGCACTGGGCACAAAAAAAGGATAACATAATTCTTTATGAAAGTATTTTTTACTGGTTTTTTATTTTAATATCTTTCACTGCATTGCTAGACGTAATGTAAACAAAAATGCAATATCATATAATTTTATTTATAAACTGTCAGAAAATTAGTGTTTTAAAATATCAAATAAAGATGATTCGTTCAAAGTAAATTTTTAATCCATGTTAAATAAATTTCATTTCATTTTCTCTTTTTTAATACTTTTTGAGCATACTTATTGACTTCAGATGCAAATTGTATAAATGAAACTCCAGAAACAAGAAACAAAGAACTATTTTGAATACAACTGCAAAGCATATGTAAGGATTCCATCGTTAAAATAATAACAATAAAAACTTATTGGAACCCAGTAATGGATTTCTCTTTTTCATCGATATAATTGGAAGAACTTTAAACATTTGAAATTTAAATAATGGAAAATAAGAGAAGTAATACTATTTCCGAGAATATTACTTCAAAGTTTTACTGATTATATATAAAATATCTAACCAGAGAACCAATAGCAAGTGTTGCCCTTTAAATGGAGATACGCAATTTTAGGACTTAACTAGGTAGTTGCAGTCTCCGAGACCACATTTCAATTAAACTCACTTTAAATTTTCTAAAGAATGTATTAATACGAATAGCTGCCAATATATATTTCAGATATTTTTCTTTATATATAGAAGTGTTTTATAAATCATTCAGAATATATCTTCATTGAAAAAAGTAAATACGATGGAACATGCATTTTCTTCTCCAAATGGTACACTAAATAATATTCTTGAAAAAACATATTATATTTTTTAAATCATATTTAATTTTACAATATATAAATGTATATATAAAGCAATATCATGTAAATTTCAACAATTATATGAAAAATATTCAAACAAATTGTCGATAGGTAAAATGGGCCCTTTTGTGTGACCTTCATAGCACGGTTTTCAAGGACAATTTAAACATACAAGTTAAGAAATGATATAAGAATCAACCAATAAATTATGTATACATTTCTCTTGATATATTAATATGTTTTATTAATTTTTCAAAAATTAGTTTTTCTAGAAAAATTAATCATGTTTGAACATACTTATTATAAGCAGTTGAGTGGGAGCTTTCAGCGATAAACTCTTATGTTATCTTTATCATAAAAATCACTTTTTGCTTCATTTAAAAGTGGCTTGAGCACTGCTTCATATTAACACCTGTAAATTGGATCATACTTCAAGGCTTAAGTTTTAGCACCATATGCTAAGCCTTGTTTATCCCTGAGACGTTTACAGGGAGATGCGGTCTTAGAAACCACAGCCAAAGAAATGACTGAATTATTTTTAAAAACGTCCATTGGAGTCGATTGTAAAAATGCAGTTGTATTGAAGATCATAAAACAGGATGCTACTGGGTCAATCTATTCAATTGAGCTAAACATAGAACAGGGATGAAAGTAAGTCGCTCATTAGCAGTCTCACATATCACACGTCCCCATTTAAGGATTAATAATATCTTTGTTGGATTATTATTCGTAAACAAGGACAGTTCAGAATTCTAAACCGTTAAATTTATGTTTCTTAATATTTATTCTAAGATTTTCCGTAATAATACTACATGTTTGAGAATATTTGTTTACGAATTCGTTATAACTGTTTTAATTTAACAATGAATCCACGATTAGTGATGCTCCCAAGATCAAAAGAAACGGCTCCGAGGTAATATGTGCGATTTGTGGTGATAACTTAAATGGAATGCACAGTTACTGTTACTGTTACTGAAAATACAATTACTGTTGTTCGCATCATGAAGTTACTCATAGACTCTCTTATTATAATACTAATAATACTGAAAGAAACCAATGGAAATGGACTCTCCGAGACTTTCTCATGTACTCTCTAATAGAAGGATCAAGACCCGATTTCAGCAAAGAACCGCTTTGTAAGGAGACTCAGTGAATGTTAAATAAGTCCAGGTTGAAAGTCCCTGTGTTGGTGTGGTGAAGTTTTGGGAGGGGAGTGTTAGCTCAGGTGTTGTCCACGTCATCTGAAGGAGATTCAAAAGTACTAGACATGTTAAAAAATAGCTCTAGTGTTGCTTTAAAAAAGGGACGTTAATTAAACTAAACAACGAAAAAAACTCTAATTAAATATTATTCCAGAAAAGTTCCTTGTATGTCATAAACGTTTATTAGAATTATTAAAACGTAGAATTTTGCCGGAATTACAAACCTGTTTCCAGCAACTTATTGAAAGACAAAAAGGGAATGCAGAACTACATTTCGAATCACAAAGTAGCAAACCAAATTTGATGCATATTGTTACCAATTTTCCTCTATCATAAAATCCGTCGTGTTCTTTTTCCTTTGTACAGTGGGTGTGCATGGTGTTAGAGATGAGAGGACACACAAGCAATGATAAGTCCTTTTGTAGACGACAAAACACAGACGTTTATTTACAGGACGAAGACAAGACAGCACACAGACTACAAATATTTACCACACAACTATGTAAGGCGACAACTATATACTGCCTAGACGAACACACATGACTGCACACTGCAGATAGTAGCTCAATATAGCAACAGTAGTCCACAGGCAGAAATTCAGTAGTGACAATGTCCACAGCTCACAAAGCGGCCAGACAGGATTCAGCAGGAGAGGGAATCTGTAAGGGATTCTCTTTACACCACGTAGGTCTCTCCAGAACAGGCTGAAACTATTTCTCTGTCTCTACTTGTCTTCGCTGCGACTCACTACTTCGCACAACGGGACTACTCCTCAGTTCAGGACAGCTCCGTTCCCGACGACGACACAACGGGCTCCGGCACACGACACAGGCTTCGTCAGAATATGTCACACAACAGTCCTCCTTTCAGGATTCCTCAATTCAAGACCTCTCTCTCTAGGTCTTCTCAATTAATTTCTTCGCGCTACTTGTCTTCTTCGCTGAACACCAGACGGTTCAGCTTTGGCTTCTCTCAACTGCCGCACTTCGGCTAGATTTCTCGATTGATTTTTCTTCAGATCTTCTTTCCTTTTCCACCTGTGCTACTTCTTGCTTGATTCAGACCGCTGCTTCAGATGGCTGGCTCTTATATTTACCTTTGGGAGGCGGGGCTAACATCTTCTGGACTAATCAGGAGCATTCTGGATGTATCTTGGCTCCTAGTGGGTGGATCGAGAAAATTCTCGATGTTTCCGGTATTTTCCATATATTTTGCATCTAGCTCTCTTCGTTTTTACTTATATTGTTGACTTATATTTAAGAAGTCGATTTCCTTTGAACATATTTGCTCAAAATTTGATAGAAGTTTACAAATTTGTGCTAAATACCATGTATCAAACTTTCTCTGCCTAATTCATAAGGGTTTTAACTTGTCACAGACAGGCTGGCAAACGGACACTTGTCAAAAATATGCATATTGAACTCAGTAAGATCTGATATGTGAAAATTTTTCTAGAGTTCCAATTTTTTGATGATTATTTAACTTTCTCTATACATATACGCGGAAGTAAAAATGAGGTCTATTAAGATATCAGATTAATTTAATAAAACATAAATAATAGAATAAAGAGCAATTTTAATTATATATAAAAGTCTTTATAAATTAATGATAAAAATTTTATTGCTGTGAGTCAAAAAATAAATTGAAACCTGAAACAGTTTATAGTAATAAACGTTTACCTTACAGTATATTATTTAAAACCCTGTTAAAAATCAATATCTTGTTCGATGAATTAATTATAAAACCTTGTTCTGAGCTTGAAAAATATTAAAATATGTCTCCAAAAAATTCAGCTGATAGGCGATAACAATATTAAACACGTCTCAAAAGTTACAAATTAATAAGCTATTGTGCATCGTATGGTTTAAGAATCCATGGGATATTAATTTAGTTATATAAATAATTCCTAATATTTTCGTAATGGATCTAGTATAGAGAATATTATACTGTGTTAGCCTATATAGAATATGCGTGTCCAAACATTCTGGAATGAGATAAGGATATTAAACATTGGTTGTGGTAGGATTTTAAGAGAATATTAAATATCAATAGACTGGTATATACTCATTGCTTTATATTTTCACAATGGTTGAAGTATAAAAAACTATGTCCTGATAAGCCTTAATACATTTTTTCAATATGTACTTTACAAATAAATTTTAAAAGATATGAAACCCCTAATACCTGGTTGTATTAAATATCAAAAGGGATATCTACGATTTTTCGAAGAAATATAGAAACTTCTATTGACATTCAGCTTAGTAATTTTTTTGCTATTCAGAAAATAATTGAAAAATTTTGTTCTATGAATACTTTTTAACACAATTTAGTCATATGAGAGAGTATTTTTAAATTTCCCATATGTCATCAGAGATTACTATCATATATAATTTATTTCTTTTCTTTTCTTTCCTTTCCTCTTAAAGTAAGATATTTTTTTCAGATCAGAAAAGGAAATTAATCCTTTATTTTCATGCATAAAATAGATATCAAGATATCGGAAATATATGTGTTAACGAATTTGTAAAATCTAGTTGAAAAAGAATGTGATAAGTCAAAAATTAAACGCTGATTATTCTAAAAGTCCAGATAATGAATTCGTTACTTCTACTATTTTTTAAAATCTTTACTAGATTTTGAGATTGTAGGTGTGTATGATGGTATTCTACATGTCAGACAATTTGGCTTAAAACTAACAAACTTGGTCCATTAAAACTTGGAAATAAGTGAATGTGCATTTATTTATTTAAAAAAAAATTATTTAGAATATTAAATGATTATGAAGTAAGCGAATGTATCGTCATATTTTCAAAACATTACTAGTAAAAATATATTTTAAAGAATTTTTAAATTCAAAATATTGCCTTTTAAATTATACCAAATGTTTTGGGGCATAATTTTCTTTTTATATTTAATTCATTTTGATAAAATATTTTAAACATATTTTACAACAATATATTGCAACAATTACAACAATATATTAAAGCGAAGTTAATCGTCAGCACTGTTGTTAATATGTCCTTTATTTTATTTGTTTTGTTTTGTTCAAGATATTAATTCTCTGTTTATTTTTCTTATATTTAGTCATTTTCAGTATAAAGTGTGTTTTTAATATATTTTCAGACTTTATTGCACTTAAAATTAAGATTTCGCTTCAAGATCGAGCAAAATCAATATTTTTTCAGTGCGCCTGTTTGTATACATTATTGCCGTTTTCTGTAATTAATTTCCAGCATAATATTGTAGGTATAAAAATTAGGGAACTGAAATTTGTAAAGAATAGAACAGAATGGTTATAAGATTTTTGAAATAGTATGAGTAATCGACGCCAATAAAAATTTATAAAAATTTGTGTTGGTAAAAAAAAATTGAAAATTTATCAGTTATTTTTTACAGTAGACAAACTTGACATCAATGATCGCTTTTTAATGATAAATAATATAACTCTTTAGTAATCTAACTAAAGGGTTAGATAACTATTATTATCCAACTAATAACTACTTTATGCTCTACATTAAACTATATTCGCTAGCTAATTTTTTCATGCCTGTTAAATACAGAACTATGCACCTACAACTTTCAACATTGTATTATTTAAAAACAGAAATCGAACTCTATTTTTACCAACGAGGTAAAATTATACATTATTTATCCTCATGGGTATTGGATGGACTGTGGATGGACCAAGCTCGTTGATTTATCAAAATTTAACTTTTTAAATGTTACTTCCCTACTTTTGTTATTTATATTTCTTTATCACATGCCCTATAATTCGGCTGACTCTGGTATTATTCCAACAATTTTTTTCAATTGAAAAAAAAATTCCATTTATTTGTGAATCAAGAGCATTATGTACGGATTTCTAGATCTTCAAGAAATTTACTGGTTCGCTAGCATTAAGAAGACGTTTCTGTCTTTTATCAATCCGGAAATTATTCCTTGGATCTTTTAACAATATACAATCAATATCAAGGCTACATACCTCTACCAGATTATTCTACTGCAATTACCTTTTAAAAATTTTATTTGCTTTATCAATCGATAAGTTTTTACTAACATCCCAGATATATCTGTATCTAGTATAAGAATCAATACTAAGCGGTTGTATTTTAATTTAAAGTATCCGACTAGCAAACACGGAGAGCTATATCAGCCAGCGGGAATCGAACTAACAACCTTACGGATGCGAGCACGACGCCGTACCAACCGAGCTATCTCGGCCCAATCTTTCGTTCTACCTACGCAAAACTAAATTCCACATTGGCCCAAACCATAATGCGTGGCTTAAATTTCACTTTCCTCGCCACTATGACACATTACATTCTTATAAAATGGATGGCCACTGACCGATTCGTAGATATATAATTTCAAAGCTAATTAGCTCATTTTGGCAAGATTTTTTTTCAACCAAGCTCAAATTTATTTAAATTAAAAAAAAAAAAACGTAGTGTTACATGTATCTTTTAGAAACAAGCATATCTCTGTCTTTATTTTCTTTTAAAAAATCCAAATATTTAAGAACAAAAGATTCTCAGCATCTGTAAGATGCAAGACACTAAATAAAATTCTCGCAATTCAAGACTGGGTAATGTATTAAGAGATGTATACATTTATATCAGCTTCTTTATCTTTATATAACAAAAAAATGAGAAAGACTTGATTCTACTTAAAGCAGCTGGTTAGAAAAAATTGTTGATTTCCCATCTGCCCGTATATGTGCGTGACACAACGTATTTCCCTTCTGATGTCTTTTTTGTTTGCTGCTAGCAATTTGTGATTTTTCTTCCAAATTATTTTGTTTTTTGCTTTTGTGAAACTATTTTATCTATCAAACATTATTTTTCGAATTCCCTAAAAAAGAATGGAATGAATGAAATTGTTTATGTAAATAAGCTTGCTCGTACATGTACCAAAATTAAATTAAGCTATTACCGGAAGAAAAGTCCAACGCAAAATTGTTTCATGTTTTGCAACTCTTTTTGTGATTTTTTTAGTTATTTTTATTCGGTATCTTGAAAGAAAAAAAAACGAATATTAGAGTTATACATCTTATTCTTTCCAAACATTTCTTGATACCGTGTTTAAAGGAAAATATAACATTTTTAACAAAAAAAATGTGCAGTATTTTTGACATCTGTAAACATTTTTTGTACTTTATCACTATACGAGCTGAACGAAAAAATCGCCAAATAGTCGCCAATTTGTTGGTCGGAAAAAGAGAAAATTATAAAAAAGTCACCAAAAATTTAAAATTACGCCACATTTCTTGTTGAAATTCGTTAAATTCACACTGGCAAGTTTAGTCGCGTTCTGTTCACGTTGACGTTATTTGTTTTGCCATTTGCTTCGCTTGGCAGTTTGACATGCGTTTGGATTACATTGGCGACATTTTGGGCCTGTATAATAGAAAAGTTGCTTTTTTAATTTTAATAATTTTCCATGGTGATTACACACAAAAAAAGTTTTGTCGTTCTACGTTGATGAGGAGAGATTACACAAGTAAATATACCTAAAGCGTTGACTGGTGTCTTTTTGATACCAAGGCAATTTATCATTATCAATAGCTGCAGTAGTTAACATTGGAAACATTAGTTAACTTCTCAAAGTATACCACACATTTTTTTGATCTTGTGCAATGTTATTGGGTTCACAGCGTAAAGTAGTCAATTGTTCTAAAATTGCTGTGCCTAACTATTTTGCTATACTTTCTTATCTACCCGTGCTGTTGTTATCGTGTCCGCGTTTTTCACGGAAAGGGGGTGCAGTAGCTTCTGAGGGTAAAGACCCTTGAGCACCCAGAGGGCAGAAGTCCGACTTCTAGCTCACACACACGACACAACCCTTTTTAGGGGGTGGTCGAATTCATTCATACACTCATTCATCCATCAGCAAGTCGGAATTTCGATCCAAATCAGAGACTGACTCATCCCAGAGGTATCGTTTTGTTATGGGAACTTGGAGGACTTTGCAGTCTCGACATATTTAACGTGCCCCAACTGCCATTAGCCAACACGGTGGTCTTTGACCAAGACGAGGACAGAACCCGCGACCTTTCGGTTACGAGACTGACGCTCTACCAACCAGGCTACCGCGGCCTCTACCCGTAAAAAAATCTTTCGATTTTTGAATCTTGTGCAGATCAGAAACGATGACTCGCAGAAAAAGTCTAAGCACTGATGAAATTGCTAATTGGTTGTGACAACTTTCTAAGAATGAATCCGATGGTGGTGAGATGTCTTGTTCTAATTTAGTTTCCGATGAAGACAAAAGATTGAGTGAAAGAGACTGCTAAGAATTTGAAGAATTAATGATGCTATTTGTTTGGTTACATTTTTTATGGTACAAAGAATAATCATATATGATAATAACATGAAAAAATAGTAAACAGTCTTAAAACTAAACCCTACTTTACAGTAGTCTTACAATTATTGAGTTATTACAGTTATTTCATGTATTTTAAATCGCGGTTCTAAAACGACACCAGTGGACGTTGAAAGGAATCGAAATTCCGAGCTTTCTTGTATTAAGAAACTGTGTTTCCAACTATATTGATAAATTTATGTTTAAAGTATCCAAAGATTATTTTTCGTACTGAAAATAGAAAGTACTAATGCAAAAAAATTAAGAATAGCATTGTGTTAATGATAATAATTGCTGATTCAAATCAACTATAGTAGTTCTGCAGAAATTAATTAACATAATTAATTACTTTAAAAGAAAAATTAAAAATTAATTAATCTTTTATAAACATTATATTAATAAAAGTCAAAATTAAAACAGAAACCACCGCCTTTGAGAAATAAATATTAAATCACTTTCAGTTTATTTTTCAAAATAGCCACGCATAATCATAATTGCTGCTTTGAAACAAGCAAAAATGGACGAAATTATTTTTTTTATCTCTTTATTACCAAAATATATGTTTATGTTCAACTAAAATGGCATTATAAAAGGCACTGTTCAATAAAAGATATAGTTGAAAGTTCAAGATAAAAAAAACGTATATCTTAATTACCTTTCTGAAATTAAAATTGTAATTAGATTTAACTATATTTGAAAGATTTGTGTCTTAATTTTTTATGAAATTTAATGAAATCGATCATAAAGTTTTTGGTGAAACATTAAAAGATAACGGGGTGCCATTTTTATTTTTCCAATTTGTTTTAGCTACTTATCATTTAATTTCAATTCAGAAAAAATATAAAACTGTTATTAAAATTCAGTAAGTGTGCCGAAAAATATTTCTGAAATATAGCATTGAAGTAGAAATACAAAATAAGTTTTGTTTCAAAAAATTTACATCAAGTAGCAAGAGAAAAATAATGGTAAAAGTTGAATCTAAATAGTCTAGATTATTCTGAAATTTTGTAAATTATACATCGAAAAAAATAATCAATTTCATTTTTAAATGTTTTTAAGGAATCTGACTAATTTATATTTTAATACAAATACATCAAAATCTTTATAACCGTAACTGAACAATTCCCAAAAGTATCTAATAATGTTTGTTATCCCCTTAAAAATTTACAAATTATTGTTAAATATATTCCATGATAGTAACAGTATTGTTTGAATTTAATTTTAGAGAAATTTTGATTTGAAATAAATTAGAATGTACCGAAAATTAATAACATAATCTCAGTTATTAAACTGAATCATTTAACAATAACTAATACCGTTTTCTAACAAAAAAATCCTTATTATTACGTTAATCGTGTATAATAATTTCAAAAAGCGGTAATATCGAATCCCCTGATATTCGTAATATTCTGTTGCTTGCATGAGAAATGAAAATAAGGGCTCAGCGGGTGCTTTTGAGATAATTTCGGTTAGAAAATAGAACGGAAATATGGGCCTATAAAGAAGCGACGAAGCGGGAATGAGAGGTGACGTCGTTTCCATGGAATCCCCGGCTCATTTCAAAAGCTCATTTATCCGTCATTCGCTTGCTTTGGATGAGGAGAACCCTTTGCTTGCGCCTGGAAAATACTTTGGCCTTTAGATGGGAACTTCTTTATATTTATGCATAGAAAATGATTTTAAGTCACCAACGTACTTACTTGAATGATATTTTGAGGATATACTCTTCCGTTGTTGAGAATTCTGGTAGATAATTGAAATATATTATTTATTTTGATATGGGAGGGAATTATCATTTTATTGTAAGTTGAGTTTCCTATATGGATAATGTTTATATTTAATTACTTTTTGTATGTTGAGTTTCCTATATGGATAATGTGTATATTTGATTATTTTTTGTATATTGAGTTTCCTATATGGATAATGTTTATATTTAATTATTTTTTGTATGTTGAGCTGAAGTCCTAATATACATGAAATACTGAGTTAAATATGTTAACTATATTTGATCAACTTGTTAGAAAATTTTTCTTTGATTGAATTTTGCTCGAAATTTAATATAGATTTATTAATTTGGTGCATTTGATAAATGTGTACCATAAATCAAATTGCCTCAGTTTAAATCAAAAGTGCTTTGATTGATTTTTGCTACAAGCAGAAATAATAACAAAGTTGTATTTTTTTCAATTACTGGTGATCAATAATTTAGAATTAAATCAAAATTTCGTGTTCGAATTACAATACTTCTTCAATATTTCATATTCTAAGAAGTTAAAAGCAGACATTTCAAAGCAACGTAAATTTTTGTTTTATGACTTTGCAAACTTTTACCGTTATTTAATAAAAAGATTATTTTTGAAGAATTTGGGAATTTTTTGTATTCCTATAAATCTTCTGTTCATAGTGGAGACTTGAAATTTTATGAAGATGATTTTATATGTATGTTCTATCAGAATCAATAGATTTATTTCTGATTGTTTTTTTAATGTTAAAATTAATATTTCTAGAATGTTTCATCAGGTTTAGCCACAAAATTGAAAAACTTAACAAAGGGTTGTCAATTCCATGCGAAATTTCCTTTTCAATAAAACAAAAAAAAAATGTTTATTACTTATAAAGTGTTTTTACATTTTAAAAAAACATTTATTTAAATTTTAACATCTTCCCTTACAATTTTTTAGGAAAAAAATTTCAAAAAATCATCACGTTTTCTTAATATTTTTATTATTAAACACAAAGAAACGAAACAAAACAAAATTTGTTAGTTTTAAGTTGATTTTTTTTTATTTTTATGGGTGTAAAAACATTTAGTTTTAATATTAGTTTATTATTCTGAGTTATCTCGCGCAAATGAAAAGAATTAAAATTTGAGTCTTCGTTTGATAGTTTTTCAAACAGTCACAGCACAAAGTGATACTTGACATTCTGTACACTGGTTTCTGATCTCTTTCCTTACTTGTTTACCACTTTAATATCTTTCATGGGAGCACAGATTACTCAGTCTCCTTGCATTTGATTTTTATTTCAGTAGCTGGAATCATTAACTAATCATTAACTTCAGTTGACATAATCACTAACTGAAAAAACCTCGTTTTGCTATTCTTTGTTTATGGTAAACATGCTTGGTTTATACAGGATATGCATTGGAATCCAGACGTAATGGCATATTTCTATAATCGTTTGCAGTATCTGTATCATTAATTCAATATTTTTTTTCCATTATAAAATGTGATATTTTCTAAAAAAATAAATGCAAAACCAAGGCCTCTATAATCGTTTGCAACATCTAAATATTTATTCAATATTTTTAAAAAACTTATGAAACATTTTGGCAGCATCACGGAAAAAACATTTTTAATTTCAGGCCAATCAATGCCCGATATTACTTCAAGGCTAATGAATATGAGACTTAATTGAAAATTTTAGAACGCATTACTCATGGAGAACCAGCTGGTCGCCAAAGGTGGCTAGTATATATATAAGAAAACTGTGTTGCATTAAATTGACATTGTACATTACATTAAGAAAATTGCTAAAATGTAGACAGGCCTTCATCGCAGATAAAGTAAAGAAACACTTTTCATAATTAACATACTTTATGGACCTTTACTTTTACAATATTCTTAATATTAAAAAAAATATGTTTTATAAAATTTCAAAAAATGTAGAAAATTTCATTATTAATTATTTGAAAAGAGCTTACAACTTAAAAAAAATAAACATTTTATAAAACATTAAAATTTTTTTAAAGTTTCATTATTTAACCCAGATAAGCCTGAAACTAAAATTTTCTGAAAATTTTGAAAAAAGTTAAACTAACTGTTAAAATAACTGTCTTTTTATTTTTTCTAATAAAGCTGACACGTTTCTTACTGCAAATCATAAGACTAAATAATCTTAGATAAAGAGGGTATTCTGATATTTTTTTTTATTTCTACTGTCCTAAATATAGGACAGTAGGCTTATCTGGGTTAAGCTGAAAAATAATAGCGCTTGTCAGTTTAGCTTTCATTCATGAGAATTAATTGAATAATACCATCTAAAAGTCATAAATTTCTTCTTAATGTAACTAAATTAAAAAAAAATTGAAAAAGGAAATTACGTTGTATTTGGATCTGCATGCATTAGATTAGGAACATCGCGCAAATAACGAAATGCATTTACCTCATATAAAGTTTTAAAAATCACTTCAGAACTTACTTACATTTTGTTACTTTTCTCTAAAAACACCATTAAAGGAAGTTACATATAGGTTTTAAGAATCAGATTCGGTTGTTACTGCCATTTAAGTTCCATTATGCAAATTGCATCAATTTCTGATTCAAATTCCGAATTGTAGAGTACCGAAGAAAAGAGGAAACGGTTTTATATAAGAAGAAAAAAACCCAAACAAGAAAAACTTTGTTATAAGATCAATAACGTTCGATGCACAGTTCCATTGCCAAATTCCTTTAAAAGGCTCTGTGGTTTAAACTGTATAAAACTCAGCGTATGGAAATAATGCTACGTTACATTTTATATGCAGCATTTAATATATACAAAGAATATAAAGAATTAACATTATATGAATTTAAAATCAAATTATTTACATTAATGGTTCTTATTTCTTCTTATTAATAGGGTGCTCAGTGAGTTTTTTCTATTTGTAATATGAAATGAATACACTCTATTTACTGTTTGAAATATTATTTATTTGTGTAAAAAATCTTGCTATATTACCTTCCTTCATCTCATTATGCATTCTATACAAAATCGTTGTGTTTTGGACAAGAAATAATCCTCGAGGTGCGCTTTTATTTCGCTGGTGGAACTAAGCGATGGATTATCGCAAAAAATTTTCACCGTCAGGAAGAAAAGATAATCAGACGGAGCAAGGTCTGGAGAGTATATAGGATGCAGTAAATCATCCCAATAAAACTGTAAGAGCTTTTCTTTTACGACTAGGCCTTTCTTTTACTACTCGGCCTCGGAACCGGATGATTCAACCGAAGAAATACCGTGTAAGCTGGTCTGGTGCGTGTTAAATCCGTTGGACCAAACATCCTCCCACTGGTGTGGTGTGGGAGTTTGGAGAGGTGTGCCAACTCAGGTGTTGACTTCGTTATCTGACCGTGG
The DNA here is from genome assembly GCA_026543055.1 of Argiope trifasciata. Classification (NCBI taxonomy): domain Eukaryota; kingdom Metazoa; phylum Arthropoda; class Arachnida; order Araneae; family Araneidae; genus Argiope; species Argiope trifasciata. The sequence goes on from JAPMOQ010012746.1 coordinate 128,960, forward strand.
TCCAAAATTACGAGGTTCTTCCCGAATTATCTCTAGTGTTGCTTCAAAAGGGATGTTTAATATAACTAACTTAAACTCTTATGGCTAATGCAATTGGTGGTTTCGCGTTGTCCTAATAAAAAACAACGCATCGTCGATGCATTAATTCTGGCCGTTTTTTTTGCTGTGGCAATTTCGAACTGATCCGGATGATGACAGAATTTAGTAGAATCATTCTTTCACTTTGAGGAAAGATGGCGCCTTCCAGTGCATCTTTCCTTACTCGAAATGGAATAAATAATTATGCCATTCCAATTCCTCAATGGATGCTATGGATGAAAATCTCAAAACAAACTGTACCACAAAGGAAACTTACTATACAAGAACTCTTTTGCACCTTAAACAGCTGACATGGACGATTAATTGTTAAACTAGCACGTTGCACTAGCCAAATAATTCCATTCATAACGGATTGTGAAAGAAACTTAAGGAACATTTTAATATTATATTTATTCAAATTAACAACCGCCTTTGGCAATTAGCTGGCTCGCCTTGAGCAGTGCATTCTAAAATTTTCTATTAAATACCAACGTACCTTGCTCTTTTTATAACTTATCAGTCAAATATATTGAAACTTCAAACTTCGATAGTCACCTCTCATATTTTTATAAACGCCTTAAATTATAAGTTCATTGTGTTATATACCTCTCTGATTTGCAATCAGCTGTTATGGAGTGGAAAATATCGCATCTAATACTTATCCCATAACATTAGGCTACGATTTCAATACGATCACACTTTCCTCGGGTTAATTTGCAATAAGACTTAATTTAATCATTTTATTTGAGCTTTGTCAAAATAATTGCAAAGCACTGGCACACTCTTAAAGTGCTCTTGCAGGCTAAACTCAACTTTCATTTTGTGAGAAATTAATTGTTGGAAAATACAGTTACAATGTTTTTTTAAAAAATTCCTTAACAATAGAAACTTAATTTATAGGTTAAAACATTGTTATCAATGAAAAAAAGTCGGTTTTAAGACATTTTAAATTTTTTTTGTCCTGTAATATTCTTAGAAGTTATCGGATAAAAGTAATTATTTGCTTTATTTATACCAAGATAACAATAATAAAGAATATGTATGCCTATTTCTAATATTTTACAAATTGGCCATTGAATCAGAATTTATATGCATATCCTGTATGAATTCAATCAGTTTTACCGTAAATAAAGAAGATTTATTGAATTAATTATTTAGTTATTACAAAAGATTACAGAAACCTTTACTTTGCATTTATTTTTTAGAAACTATCACATTTTATATTTATTTTATTTTATCCTGTCACGTGTTGAAAGTTACATTTTTTTAAAGATATAATTTGCAATAATAGTTTTTTTTTT
>JAPMOQ010012754.1:0-10651 GCA_026543055.1 Argiope trifasciata
CATATAATTAAAAACGGTATTTGAACTTTAGTGAAAATTTGATATATAAATAAATATATATAGGAAGACTCTGAACTAATAGTAGGAATTGGAAAAGGAGATCAATTTAATTCAATAATAACTAATTGTGCTGATAGTGTCTTGGCTCCGCAGGTTAAAAATATGAAAACAGCACATTTTATTTCATTCAAAGTGAGTTATTAGAAACTATCATTATTTAGTCTAAATGAAATTCAGGCTGGATTTTATATGAGCTATTTCTTAGAACGAGAGATAAATTTTTGTACAGAATAATAATAAAAAAAATCTTCCAAAGATCAATGATTAAAAAAAAAGAAGGCAGAAATGGCATCACAAACAATGTTTATAATTTATTGCACTTATCCATATGAAGAAGGAAATAATCTCTAAAGATAATATATATGCATATACTGATAATACAGATGAAGATGCATAGATGTTATCTTCATGCATAGATATTATCTATCTATGAATATGCATATGCTTGCATGTGTGTGTGTTTGTGTGAGCCTGTGTTGAAAAATGTTTATTGACTTTTTACAGGCCCGATCGTTTGACCTACAGCTACTAACTGTGGTTTATATATACATTAGAGAGTGTAAATGGGCTCCTTAGAATGGGTTTTTCTAAAAAAAATTATTAGAATTTAATTAATTAAAAATTAAACTGAACTATAGCATTTTCTCCGCAATGAATTCAAAAATTATTAATTTACAAAAATAAATTTTATGCTATTTCAAAATTTAAAAATAACTTTTTAATGATACAAATTTAATAGGCATTTGAATTTTTTACTGAATGTTGGCAAAGTCTTTTTTTAAATAATTTTTGGCTTTATTAGATATTTACATCAACATATCGGTTAAAATGCTTTCCTGAAATTTAAATTGTTTTCATTTCTCCATCTGGTATTTAATCCTCGGTACTTTCTTCCATTGTAAAAAGCTAAAAAACTGATTCTGTTTAATATCTTTGTTTTGACAAGACAAATAGAATGATGGAAGATGCAACAGAAAGAAATTTGGAATATAAATAAATCGAATATTTATATTTTAATTACATTATAATGTTATGAGAACATCATGCATTTATAATGCAATTAAAATTATGTTATTTGTTATAGTGTTATGAAAATGTTCCCATTATTTGTTATAATGTAATGGGTAAGTAATTTACATTATAATGTTATGAGAATGTCCTAACATCGTAGTCTCAGAAGCCCATAGAGATTATAGCCATTAGAGACGTTCATGAACACAATGAAAATAACTTAACTAAGATAATTAAAATAACATGGCTTTAACGTCACATAAATGGATGAAATAGTGTATAAAAAACGATTTATATAAAATCAAATATAGCTACTATACTTTGCTAAGCAGTTGGAAAAAGAGTGGATTATTTAATAAATGAATACAAAATACCTGGTTTTTAAATATGAAATTGTGTGGGATCTAATATTATTTATCTTAAATATTTTCTTCTAGGGAAAAATAAAACAGGATAATGGATTTTCAAACGAATAAAATTTTTCTAATGAATAATTTTTTCAAGTTATCGTTGTGCATGCGCATGACTCGGGAATGAATGAAAAACCCTAACCCTTTCTTGTTTTCACACATCAATGACTTTCAATTAACTTTGAACCATGATTAATTTTGAGCCAAGACTTTATCATAGCCCCGTTCACTGAGATGACTTACTCGCAGATGAATAAATAAATTAGTAATCTATGAAAGAACAGATTTGCACGAAAATTTTATGCAAATTCAATCTTTCCTTGTAAAAATAACGTAAAATTTTATGCAATTCACCACATTTGTTTTAAGGTATTAAGTACAAGTGACAGACAAAATGTATAGTTAAAATAAATATTTTATACAGATTCAAAATGATGCCAAACATATAAATTCATCAAAATGCAATAAAATATTTTACCGATTATGGAAATTTCCCATATTGTGATATTAGCAAATAAAGAAAAATGAAGAATCTGTAATTGATCCTCAGTTGAAATATAATTACACTCAAGCACTATTTCCTTTATAATTATTGTTAAAAATAGATATAATATTATTAAACTCATCAAAATGAAGTAAAAAAATTTACCGATTATAGAATATTGTGATTTCTATATTAACAAATAAAGAAAAACGAAGAATCTGTAAGTGATCATCAATGGGAATATAATTGCAAGAAGGACAATTTTCTTTATTATTATTGTTAAAAATAGATTTAATATTATTATTGTTAAATTATTATTATACATAGAAAATATTCTATTTTAATATATAATAATAATATAGCATATTATTATAATATATTAAAAATACATCTAATACTATTACTGTTAAAAAGAGACCTAAAATAGACCGGCACTATATTAAAAAATTCTTTTTTTTTATTGTCTGAATTTTTAATATTCAAATATATTTTTGTGTTACAAAAAGTGAAGTGGCTTTTTCGTTTCTGACCATCATGTCCAATGTATGCCAAAAACGCAATTCATCGCCAAAAATTGCAAACACGAGGAAGGCGCATCGTCGGAATGGCTCCCACTCGGGGGTTCATCATCTAAGGAGATAAAGGAGAGGAAAAAGGGGGCATTAAAATTCTACGAAGGAGCTGAATCAGCCGAGCCCTCCCTCTATTCCCGACTTCCTTATTTCGGGCTGGTAATGAATCAGTATCGCCTGCCGAATTGATTCTGGAAGTGGCAACACTTCCTCCACCCCTCTCCTCCAAATCGTTCCTCCAAAGAACTGCCCCCCCTCCCCATTACAACGCAGGGGGATCACTGGGAAAAATTGTAACCTGTAAGGAATGAGGGGGGTGAGCAGGGTTGATCGTACTCTCTTTCCCATTGAGTTGTGTGAAAACTTACACAAATTGTTAATAAGGAAATTTGTCCAAATTGAAGAGTGGGGGATGTTTTGAGTGAAGTGGGCTCTCATCCGATCTTCGATGAAAAGGGTTTTGGGTTTTGATGGCTTTTACCGACATACGAGGAAAGGTTAAATTGTAGCGAAAGAGATGCTAGAGAAGGCACGTTAATTAGGGAAAGAAACACCTTTTTAAAAAGCTCTGTGTTGGGTGAAATTTTATTCAAAGAATGACTGTGATTTAACTAGAGGAGAAATTATAAAGAGTCGAAGGTGAGATTCACCAAGTAGAATAAAGATAATGACTATATATAAAGATACTAATTACTATATTAAATGATGTTGAAACGTATTGTATAATATTATATTACGCCTAAATATCCATAATGTTGAACAATATTTACCTATTATGTATAATATTCCATAATTTTGAACAATATTGTACCATATCATGTATGATATTCACAAATGTTGAACAACATTGTACCATATTACGTATAATATTCCCTAATTTTGAATAATACTGTGTGATGTTATATTCCACCTAATATTTGAACAACATTGCGCAACATTAAATTCCCCATTCTATTCCATAATATTGAACAATATTGTGCCATATTATATGTCCCATAATATTCCATAATGTTAAATAATATTGTGTCATAGTATTCAATCATGGGGAACAATATTGGGTAATTTTATATTCCATAATGTTGGAAAATATTGTGTAATATCATATTTTGCATAATATAAATTATGTTGAACAATATTGTGCAATATCCTGCAGCAGTTTTTGCTGCTTGATGAAGAATTGTTAGCGTGTGAATGGTATGAAGCGAACTTCATATATGTTTTGAATGCTCAGAACGGGTAACTTATAAACTCTGAAGTATAGACAGAAAATGTTGCGTGAAAAAGTATGAGATCCTTTTTCTTTCAAACCAGGATAGAGGATAAAGAATACTAGCTTATTTGAATGAATTCAGCTTTTCTTTGGAAGTTGCAAACAACAAAATATGTTAACTGACTTCACAAATTTGATTTTGTGGTTCAAATGTCCTCCAGATTTATGATATGAAATTATGGAGATTCGCTCAATATCCGATAAGCTTCAAACTCAATACTAATTTTATCATCTGACCAATATTAGAATTATCGGCTCCAATGCACAGTAGACCTGTGATTCTCTGAAAATGGGACAATAAAGCAACTAAATAAAAATATTTAATAGAAAGTTTCCTATATTTATAGATTATTCATCCTGTTTTTCATTGTATTTCAACATCTGTGATAGATTTGAGAAATACGATAATAAAATGAATATGTAAAGTACGTAATTGCATATCCTTTAGTGGAAACGAAGTTGATTTTCAGAGTCTTCAACCACTTACTACCAAGTCATTGAAGTCCTCATTCTGCCTGTTCACGCATAGTAAAAATGATATAAATCCTACTACCAAGTTCTTAATCTACTTATAATCTAAGTAAGTCTTAATTGTTGTAAATCTTACTACGATCTTACGACCTATAATTTCTTACTACCAGGTCATTGAAGTCCTCATTCGGCCTGTTCACACTTAGTAAACACGGAATAAATATACTGATAATAATTTTAGAAAAGGACATAATGTTTTAATTATTTTAACCAAGAGGTTGCTAGCAGAATAATATATTTAAATAGTGATTTCAGGTATTAATCCTTATAATTTTAATTTAAATGAAAAAGAAAGGAATGATAAAAGAGGGCTGATTTATATAGTGGAAATTTAACGGTGAATTTATCTATTAGGGAATTAACCTTTAATAATAAATATTATCTTGCAAAGCGCGTTAGATAATTTCATCTTTACTTGATTCTTTTCAGTATAATAAAAAATCCTTTATTTGTAATAAAAGTTAAATTTTTCTATGTACGCTTTTCTTTTCTTTCAATAAATATTCCAAATCATAGTAATTTTATATATGTTTAATCGCTTAAAGAGAATTCAGAATAAAGAAGATGGCTCTAAAACTTAAGAGTAACTTGTCAGTTTAATCAGTGGTAGAAATATTAAATTTTTGTAACTATTTTTTTGTCAGGCAAACAAAGAGAAATTTGCCTGTAGCACACTTAAAATGTATTACAATGTATTTTATGAAAAGCTCTAACTGTAAGAATTACCAAATCAGAGCTTAACTAAAAAAAAAATCCAAAATCCTTTATCTCATTCTTTTAAGCACGCTTTTCATGCGCTCTTGGATATATACCTTTCACACACATCCACGCTTCTTCATAATCGAAATTAATTGAAGAGACAAATAAAACAACCATTCTTAAAATAATCACATAATATCAAGTTTTAATAATCGTCAAACATTACACCCGGTAGGAATTCATTAAAACAGGTTGGAAAGGGAAAAAAATCCTCCCCTTTTAAAATAAGGGAGAAGAGTTAACAGAAGGTGTGTTCAGACAAACACTAGAAACTGCGCGAGGGAGATTTAAGCGGATTAAGAAGGAGAAAAATCCTAATTTCAAAGCAAACATCAAGGAAAGAAAGTAGCGAAGGAGAGCATAATAAGGTCGTGGAGTAAAAAATCATCAATTGTTGAGATTGCTAAGCCCCGCTCGAATTTCGGATGCTGACAAAAAGATGAGACTGTAAGCACTTTTGGAGACGAAAATTAGTTTTAAGGGAGGTGGATTTGGGGGAAATAATTAAAAATGAGTCCCCGAGTTTTTTTGGTTTTTTTTTTCAAGGTGGAAGGAGAGTGAGTTAATTACTGAGCTCCTTAATTCTGCACACTCTATCGGTTGCTGCTGTTGGATTTTTCGTTCGCTCGTTTTTAATTCGGCGTGTCAAAATAGAAGAGGTGTCTACCTCAGCTGACAGCTTTAAACTGTTGATCGCGCTGGTTTTTCTTTTTTTTTTTTTTTTTTTCCCCCCCCCCCTTTTGTCTGTTTTGAAACGTTGGTACCTGTTGCTTTATTGCTTAATGTTGGAGGATAACGAAATGCTGATAAATGAGCAAGTTTTTTTAGATAGTATTTTTTAGTTTAGAGAAATTTGGGCTTGTAAAGCAATCGATAAATCATTGTATTTCGCTGTAATCATCAGATTAATTAATGATTTTCAATGGATAAATTCTTTTTTAAAGAAAATGTAGCTAGATGATTATCTTTGTTGATAATTTGATGTTTAAATGTTATGGTATTTCAAATTGGGCATTTTTCTTTGATTTTTTCTGGATAATGCTCCTCAAAATGTATTCAAGCCTTTTGTTGTTCTTTCTGAATCACAAGATTTAAAAGAAGAGAAATCAAATTAAAAATGGATGTATTTTTCAAAATTATAAGATAAAATATGGCGAATTTTACATATAAAGTACTGTAAGAATCGCATTACCGAACAATACATAATAACATTTTTCCCCTACAAAATGTATATTTTGTTTCACTTTGATATTAGATAATCCTTAATAACACACGAAATGGGATCAAAAATTATCAGGGCCGGTATCCTAAATACGCAAGATAAAGGCACTTGCAGGTATTAATTTTGAATTCTCCCGGGCATCCATTCTTCTGTGTAAAGTAGCAAGATAGCTTTTACTACAGTATGTCTTTGTAAAATGCAGTAAAAGCTCCTTATTCGCGGGGTATACGTTCTATAAATATGTCCCGAATACAGAAACCGTGGATACGAAATGGTCATTTATATGGGATTACAGGGGATACGTTCCTAGATGACAAAATAAAAAAGAAACAAATACAAAAAAATTAATTTAATTGAAGTTTTTGCACATTTTGATTAATTGTCTTAAGCCTTAGGCAATGGTTTGAAGAATTTTTTAATTTTTTCTTGCTTGGCAGTTATTAAAAGCTTCTTCCATTCAGACTGATACGCAGCAGTCACATTAGCAATTTGCCTCCTAAAAATAAGACTTCGTTCCATAGACGGATCAACGTTCATTAAGGAATCGCAAAGCTCATTTGCCATTCTTAAATCGTCACTAAGATTTTTCTAATTAAATGTCACGCTTCCAGTGCTAATTGAAGCCTCTTCTTCAATGGACTATGTATTTAACATTTCCTTCAAGTCTTCATCTTGCGATTCAAGCAATTCCTGAATGTCACTTGATTCTATCTGTTCGAATCCATCTTGTCCTATTCCATTCGCGATTTCGGGTATGTTTGCAGTCAAAGTTTGAGCTTGCACAGATTCTTCGTCGTTTTCCGTAGTCAGAGCAGGCCACAGTTTTTTCCAGCATGACTTCAATGTGTGTGGCTTCAAATCTTCGAATGATTCTTTTATGTTTACGATGCATTTTGATATGTCAAATTTCTTCCAGCATTCTATAACATTCATATCAGGATTACTGTCCATATTATCCAATATGAATTTGAAGGTTCTTATAATATAATAGAGCTTAAAGGCATGGATTATTCCTTGGTTCATAGGTTGAAGGAAAGCCGTCGTGTTGGAAGGTAAAAATGTCACTTTTATATTTGGATGCATAGTTTCAAGTTCGCTATTATGACCTGGTGCATTTTCCAAAACTAGAAGGGCTTTAAAGACTAAATTCTGCTTTTTAAAAATAAGTTTCAGCTTCAGAAACAAAACAATTCCGGAACCAGTCACCAAAAATAGCGCTTGTAAACCACAAAACACTGGCAGGTTGAATAAAAAAAACCGTGAATATAAAGGAATTGTGTCGCATTTTTTTAATTTGCGAATAGTGAAAACTTGAATGAAGGAAGCGCGAATAAGGAGCTTTTACTGTACATACATTCTGGTGTGGCTGTACATTTTATGACATATAATTCTTAATATAGATTCTGTATCAAATTATTTACATGCCCTCTAATCCCAAATGGAATAAGATTAATTCAAAATTAAAATAAAGCTTCGATAATAAGATCCTATAAGACTTTAACATAAACTTGAAGTTTAAAGAAGATGACTCCATGATGTGTACAAAAGTTTACGAACAGTTCATGCATCTTTGACATAACCGTGAAAACCTCTAGTAATGACCTCCGAAACCTTCAAAACCGTCAAATCATCCAAGGTGTCCATTCGTGTTTATGAAAATCATCGAATGTCTCATTATTCGAGAGTTATTTGAAGAGCTCGTAATTAGTTATGAACTTCTTAGTACCTCAAACGAAAGACAAACTTACTTTTGCTGTAAATATTATTGAATGTGCTGAAAAAAATGTGTTCAAATGATTATGTATTTTCGGTTACAATGCAAACTGATGGAGTGACGTTTTCAACTAATTGTTCCCAATTAGAATAAATAAAGCTATATCACTGTTCACACAATTATTGGTAAAAATAACCGGAATTACAACCTAGGAATTTTTGGAATATGCTTGAAGACTACTTGTTTTAGGACAGAGAGCATGATGTAATTTTCTCAATGTCCTAATGATGTAGAGGATTAAAGAATGCCCAAATATCAATCGAATAAAAAAAAATGGTTTTACCCCTATTAATTTTACTTGCTCAATAGAAGATGGAGAACATATAGCGACCCTAGCAGCACACAAATAGTGTACAATATTGTGTGACATTGATCTATATTCGCAATATTGTTTAATATTGTAGAATACTGTTCAATATGACATAATATCGACAGTATTGAACAATAATATGCGACAAGGGGTGATATCAGGAAAGGACGGCAGCTTCAAAGTTTTATCGCACGAAATCTGAAAAAATTGTTTCATCGAGCGACTGACTTGTTCATTCAAATTACTGGAAAGTGCATAAATATTTCGGTGAACTCTTTTAAATTCATTTTTATTCTTAATGTTATATTGAAAAATGTGAATCGTTCTAAAAGCTTTCTTCCATTGCAAGGAGAGCGGTACATTTTCTACAAAGTACACAAAATTAAATTTATAAATTTGGAACAAAGTAAAAAAATCAGTGCATCTGGATTTAAAAATGTTCAAAACGGAATTAACTCATCATTATCGAGAAACAATATAGAAAATTGTGAATGTGCGGGAATCCCTTAACCAATGAAATCGAGAAATGTGATTTTTTTTTTATATGGCTGTATTCGCTTTCTATATTTGTTCTCTGTGCTTAATGCAGTGTAAGTTTCCAGTTATATTATATTGATTGAATTTCTGGTTCAAAGTTAAAATATTCGATTCATTAACTGTAATTGAGGCCACGGTAGACTGGTTGGTAGAGCGTCAGTGTCGTAACCGAAAGGTCGTGGGTTCTGTCCTCGCCTCAGCCAAAGACCGCCGTGCTGGCTCATGGCAGTTGGGGCAAGTTAAATATGTCGAGACTGCAAAGTCCTCCAAATTCCCACGACGAAACAATATCTCTGGGGGTACTGAATCAGGGATGAGTCGGTCTCCGATGTGGATCTAAATTTTGACATGCGGATGGGTGAATGAGTGTATAAATGAGTTCAACCACTGCCTAAAAAGGGTTGTGTTGTGTGTATGAGCTACAAGTCAGACTTCTGCCCTCTGGGTGCTCAGGGGTCTTTAGCCTCCGAAGCTACTGCACCCCCTTTCTGTGAAAACACGGACACGACAAAAAAATTTTATATAATTTGAAGTCAAAAACTTTTGAGCAAACTTAAGTAAAAAATTTACTAACGCTTTATTGTCATTTGAGGGTATTATTTTCGTTCGCATGAAATATTAGTATATTTATTGCACACACTGGGCTAATAATAATGAAATTATGTCCACAATTAACTGCAAGATAAACGACCATAATACCACCAAACAAAATTCATTCTAGAGCTTTCTCGACGTCAATTTTCAGCTTCCACACTGACAGCTCTCGTCCCTTTCCATTCAGCACTTGAGAGGAGAGCCAACCTCATACGGAAGGCATCGCAGCTCATTAAAAAATAAAACGCCTCTCGAATGCAACCCGTTCGCTTTGAATCGACCTGCATCTCTTGGAGGATCCTAAATCTCTGCCTTCCCCCTTATCGCTGATCAGTGGTCAGTGCGCGATGGGTCCTTCACGGGCTTGGTCATCACGTTGACGCTGATTAATTAGACGTCCCCGGTAGAGGAGGTAAGCCGTGCCTAGAGCCGTCGTTCGCGAAATTTAACCTTAAGTGTCCATGGAATTGATTCTGGGATCCATCCTTGGTTGAAGGGTACCGTCAAAATGGCAACAACGTCCTCCACTTCCCCTACTGAACTCGCTGAGAAGTAGATCACGATGCAGATGTATATTCCTAATTCTGATGACCAATAATCAGGTATAATAGGGACTAATAATATTTGTGGTGAGAAATAGTTTCGATTTATAACTATTAGAGTTAAATATTTGATTGACCACAAAATGATTCATTACCTAATACGTGGTTTATAATGATATATTAGAAATGCCCTTAAATAATTTGTTCAAAATGGTTAAAAGAAAGACATTTGAATTGTGATTGAGTTATTTGTGAAATATAATTCATTTAGAGACTTTTCACGATGCAAATGTATATTCCTAATTCTGATGACAAATAATCAGGTATATTATTGACTAATAATATTTGTGGCGAGAAATAGTTTCAATTTATAACTATTAGAGTGAAATATTGGATTGTCCACAAAATGATTCATTATCTGATACATGGTTGATAAAGATACATTACAAATGACCATCAAATGGTAGATAATGGTTAAAAAAAGACGATCGAATTTCAATTGAGTGCTTTCTGAAATATAATTCATTTAAAGAATTTTCACGATGCAGAAGTATATTTCTAATTCTGATGGCAGA
>JAPMOQ010012754.1:10661-27787 GCA_026543055.1 Argiope trifasciata
GAAATATTGGATTGTCCACAAAATGATTCATTATCTGATACATGGTTTATATTGATACATTACAAATGACCTTTAAATGATCTGTTAGGAAATGGTTAAAACGAAGACATTCGAAATGAGTGCTTTCTGAAATATAATTCATTTAGATAATTTTATAAGCATTCAATATCTTATTCCTGATAAGGTTTTTCTAAGAGGATTACTTGTAGAATTGTAGGTAACTTGTAATTGTAACTGTGCGTGAGTTGTAACTGTATGTTACGTTGGCTGAAATTGATTTTCTACCAATAGATTTATATTGTTTCTATATTTTGGGGTAGTTGTTGTGTCTCCAGACCAATAGTTTCACTGCTGTTGAGTATATGTGATCAGTAAAATTGTAGTGATATTTTTACTTTCTTTTCATATCAAACTCTCCATCTTACTTAAAGCCAGTGATTAAAATATGGTATATTTGAAGAAAATGTATCGGAATTTAAATGTTATGGATTCTATTACGCTCTCGATCAGAGTAATCCAAAAGTTAATAAATCGTATGCTTATTAGCGAATAATTCTTTGCTATAGCTGTGGCGACTTAAGACCACAATTCGAGATTAATCCCTAAGTAGGGAAGTTGTAACACTCGTTTTTCCTATCCAATAGGGATTCAATCAGTTTGGATAGACGAATGAGAGAGGAATCTATGAATGATTATCGAAAAGGAGAAAAAAAGGAATTTGCTTATATTACATATTGAATCCTTGCCATTCTGTATTCCTCAAACATTCATATCATTAGACTAAAATAACCAAAATACAAAAGATATTGGTTATTTGATACTCAAAAGAAGCAAGCAAAAATTGAATTGTACATATGTTATAAGGATCCAAACCCTGAAGGAGATAATGCCAGTTTCCCTCCAAACAAAATGCCAATGCATAACAGCAGCTTACACCAATAGTCTTAATGATGATAATCTGAAACCATTGTGCTTAGGAATTGAAAAATATTTCTACTTCATTCAATATTTAAGTGCCTTTAAATCTTTAATACTTTCTCATTAATTTAAAGCTTATGAATTTGACTAAATATTCAAAATCAGGTGGTATTAAGTTCATTCTTTTACCATCTTATGAATTATGAACATAATTTTCTCTTTCCTTTAAGCTCTCTTTCTTGGATAATAACTGGAATTGCTTTCACTTATAAGCTAAAGCACAATTTTAACGCCGCATTGTTAAAATTTTAGAATTTAAGTTAACATTCTTTATATTACCATTAAAATAGTAGACATCCTGAAAACATAATACATACTTTAAAAAGAGTATTTAAAATAATGTGAATAAATTTTTATAACACTTAGATAGATTGGTAAATTAATTTAATAAAATTAAAAGGCATACATTTTTTAAATGACAAATTTGTATTGAAATATGAACGAATAGTAACAAAACTTATTCAAAAGGTAGGCTTATAATATTCTATTTATACAAAACAAATTGCCAAAAATACCCCCAAAAATTTAATGTACTTCTTTCAATATTTGTTAAATATAATTTTTTAAAAATTATTTACATTTTAAGAATTTATTTCTTCATGCCCTAAAAATAGCAAAAGGGGGATTCCTTTTAACATGCATTCATAAGAACATCCATCAGGAGGCACCTTAGAAATGAGGATGAGAAGCCTCATGGTTATCGGTGCCACCTTAGAATTGAGGATGATAAGCTTCCTTATTTGCGATGACACCTTAGAAATGAGGATGATAAGCTTCCTTATTGGCGATGACACCTTAGAAATGAGGAAGAGAAGCTTGCTGGTTAGCGGTGGCACCTTAGAATTGAGGATAAGAAGCTTCCTTATTAGCGATGACACCTTAGAAATGAGGAAGAGAAGCTTTCTGGTTAGCGGTGGTTCCCGCCATTTCTCAAGCGATGGTTCTGGGTACAGAAATCTACCTCTTACCTAAATTGGAAGGGTTGTACCGTGGCCGGTGATGGCCCATAGGAATCAATTATAGTTCTTGCCAGCTTTGCTGTCGCGGCTGTCCAGTAATTCAGTTTTATCCACGTGCAATAGAATGCGGTGGTAGTTGATGACGTAATTTATGATTCCTCTAAAAGATATCTACAATATCTTCCATATCCAAGAAAGAAGGAAAATCAGGATGAAGAAATAAAAAATCATACGTAGCAAATATTTATTTATTTACGTTTGACTTCAATCAAAAATAAAATTTGATGGTTAAATAATCAATGAATACAATAAAAAAATTATTAACACTTTAAGAACATATTTTTTATACCACAAAAGGAGCAAAAGAAAATTTTCCGTTAACATTATTCGACAAAAAAATTACAATAGCCATTATAATACATATATTATAACCTATTTTTTACTGATTTCCGTAATTATTTTTAAATTTCGGAAAAATGTCGCATTTTCATACACACTACTTAAAATTGTTATAAAATGTTGTGCCAGTGTTAATGTAAATGAGGAAAAGAACCAAGTTTGCATATTCTATTTTAATTCGTTCAAAATGACAATACCCCAGAATAAAAAATCCATGAAGTTTCAGCAATAATGAATTTAAAATGCTAATTTTTTCAACAAAAAGAACATAATCTAAATCTATCTAGCACTATCCTGAAATTATTATTTTTAAAGGAAATCTACAATCGCACAATTTAAGTTAACATGTCATAACATTATTATTTTTTAATTCGTTGTTTGCCTTAGTTAATTTAAGTCATTAACCAGTTTGAAACAATTATGATGCTTCACTCTCTCTATATATATATATATATATATATATATCTCGCAAAATGTGACAACCTTCTGGATAATTTTTTAATTATGTTCTTATTCTAGAAAACAATGAAGATTACTCTTTATACGTTTATTTGTAGTAATGAAAGGAAACTGTTTATTGCAAATAATTGAAAATACGTGAGAAAATTAATTTAATGTCTTCTTTTTAAATTACTCATAAATGTATCAACCCTTTATATTCATCAAATCTTGAGTTCAAATGCATCAAATTTCAAATTACTTCCTCTGCAGTTGCTTCGCATGGAAGGGAAGAGAATATTCTCAATCCAGAACAATGTAGTGATAAGAGGGTAAAATAATAAACAACAGATTAATAACTAATCCACTAAAAAATTTCACATTCTTATCATCGCATGGGAGAAGATTAGCATTTCATCTGCTTTTCAAAGAAGATACAAAACAATTATTACATTTTTATTGAAAAAGCTCTCAGAGCATATTCAAATATTTCCACAAATAAGATAATGAGATTTCTCAGAACAAAATATTACTTCTAAACTCATTTCCCGAATTCGTGGAAATTTGAAAAGCTATATTCTGCGACTAGTGAATGTCATTGAAATAAAATAGAATCTGTAATATAGAATTTCGAAATGTTAATAACAATGTCGATATGAAAACAATTTTTGGAAATATCTTCACATACAAGATTGAACCCCACGCCCACTTCATTAGATCCTAGGGAATTCGATCTACCTTACTCGTTAAGCGAGGCGTTTCATTTTTCATGAAGACGACAATAAGAATAGATGATTATGTATAAAAATATATTTAAAAGAATAATTTCTCCATTAGAACCTACTCGATTATTTTAAGGCAGTTTATTTCAATCTCTATACTTCATTTTTGCAACAAATATATTTACTTTTACGAATGCAAGTTTGAGATGATAAATGTTCACAAAATAATTCATGAAGATGACAGTAAGACTAGATGATTATGCATAAAAATATTGCTAAAAGAATTATTTGAGAACAATTTTTGGCAGTTTATTTCAATTTCCATGCTACATTTTTGCAACAAATATTGTTGCAAAAATGCAAGTTTGAGATAGGATAAATATTCACAAATTAAAAACATGCATTCATTATACTATTCTATATTAAATATTTCAAAATATTATCTAATGACAATTTATTTTTCTAAGCTAAAAGATAAATTTATCCGAAAAAATGCATTAAAATAAAAAATAGGTTATTCAAAAATACTCCTCCCCATCAAATTATGACATTATAAATATGATAATCTGCAACACAAATGTTCATAAGTTAATTAACAATATTCCATTTCGAAATATTTATTAATAGTGTTTTTTTTCTTCTTTTAAACTATTATTTATTCAAAATCATCAGCTCCATTAACAAATTAAACAATATTTCACTGCAGAATGAAATGACATTTCACATTACGTTAAGTCAGGTCTATAAAGTAGTCTGTGATAACGAGATCAACTTTTATTCAAAATAATAAAATTAATGTATCTTAGTAATATAATCTGCAAGAAGATACTTAAAATTGGGTATTAAAGTAATGAAATATATGCAATTATTTTAATACCTAATATTAACTAAACGAAAGTAAATATGAATCTTTTCAATTTATCAATGCTTTAGTTTTCACTTTTTTGATAACAACGATTCTCTTTATTATATTTTCCTTGATGAAATTACTATTTATTTAAGTTATTGCATTTTTAATAATCGCTTTTACATGTTTCTGAATGTGCAGACCAACAGACAGACAATCCTTAACTAATTTAATATTTATTCATTTGATGGGTGAAAATACAAATTGCAGCAAGTTTGAATAATCTTTTTTATCGTTCATCTTGGCCGTAACTTCATGGCATGCTTTTAAAATTCCATTCGTTTAGATTGAGTTCACCATATGCTACCTTCATTGAATAATGGTTTCTTGAGTAATATAATTATCAGAAAGAATTCTAGATTAAAAATATTAACATGTTAGAGAAACTAAAAATTCAAATTTGAATTTAATGTTAATTTCAAAAGAAATATGCTAATTATGGCACAAACACAAAACGAAAAATTTTTTTAAAATCAAAATTGACTTGAATTTCATCATTAAAAAATACACACACTTAAAATTTGTTTCACTTAAAATTTAATTTTAAATTCAGTTTTGAATATTTATTTTTTTAATTTAAAGAAAAAATGCGTCTAAATGAATTTGATGTAAATGGGGAATTAATTTTTTCAATATTAAGGCACTTTTAAAATGGGGTTTGTTTGACCAAATCTTTCGAAGTTACAAAGGGAGAAGGTGAAAATTCTTGTTAATTTTTAATTAATTTAAAATATAATTGAAATTTTGCTATATCTTTCCCTGTTAAGGTAAAATACCCATTTAAACCCTGATCTTACACTTAAATTCAGAACACTAATAGGTATAGACTGAAAAGTAGTGTCTATGCGAAGTAAAACTACTTACTAAAATGGAACTTCGGAATGAAACCACTTATAATACAACTATAGGCAAAATTTAAAGTTCCGATCTCGAAAATAGAAAGAGGTAGGGAGGAAAAAGTCGACAAAAATGTATAAAATATATCAGTTAATTATTAAAAATATCTCGCACTAAAAAGAAACTGAGAAATTGTCTTTCCTTAAATTAAAAATTCAATTTCAGAGCAATTTTTTAAAGATTCAGGCGTTATTACAACTCCTAAATACTGACTAAGTCATCCACCTCTACATTTTTCACAATCAATTTATTTTGCCACAAATTACCAAATTTTTGCATTCCTTATGCGCAAAGTATCTTTCTCATCACTAAAATACTATATATATATATATATATATAAACAAATTTTAAACAGAAACTAATTAGGCCGAAATCGAAATTAAAATTTAACACGGAATTAAACAACAAAAAGTTAACAAAAATGATATGTAATTATGAAATAAAACGTAATTATGAAACAAATATAAATTAATATAACTATGTAAATGAAACAAAAACGAAACTAAAAATTAGAATCGAAACTAAAAATTATTTTGGATTCAAACAGATTAAAAATTTTAAATTTTTAAATTTTTCAAAAAATAATCATTGTATTTAGTTAGCACAAATGCAACTACAACTAAAATACAGATGAATCTAAATAAATTAACAATATAAGCTAAGTAAAAAGGAATTGAATAGAATCAATATATAATGACCCGAAAATCCCCCAAAAATTAAGGCAAAAGACGCATATCAATTTTAACAGCAAAAAACACAATCTTAATTAATTGGGTGGATCATTTTAATTTTTGGTTGAATATTATTATGTAGTTTTATTTTATAATTTTGTTTTATTTGGTGATGTTTTTAATGTTTCTTTTTTTTTTGTGATTTCGGGGGATTTTCGGGTCACGAAGGGTCAGTACAGTAGGACAGAAAGAAAGTAAAAGATGTTGGAGAACACTATGTATATCTGGCGTTTCATGAATATTGCATTATTTATTTTCATATTTGTAAAAAAAATATCAAAATCAAAATAGTTTACATTTTTTTTTTATATTTTTGGGGCAAAATTTAGATTTGGATAATTTATACATATTGATAGTAATAAAGTGTGATGATAAATCAAGGTTACATGAATATTCGGCGTTTGAGTTTTCATTGTTGGTGGATTTGAGTTAGACTCAAATACTGCTTCATAAGACATAAAAATCCATTTGTATGCAAAAGCAACGACAAGTTAAGATAAACAGTCTTTCAAATGGCCTTTTCCCGCCAAATATAAATTTCCCGGTGTTGTTTCGTAAATCCTCTGTCGCCTTACTGTGGAAGGTGGCTTGCTTCTAGCTGTCCATGCATCAAAATTTGGACGGGAATCGTGGCAACGTTAAAAAGCCTCAAAATGCGACAAACGACCTCTTCGGGAAAATAAGAGAAGAAGCCATAAAACACGTCAACTCTTTCGAAACATAAATTCCATCTACATTTTCAAAAAAAAAAAAAAAAAAACTCTTACCACTCAGATAAAATTGAAGGCTTACAAAGACCTACAAATATACGTATAAAAAATGAAATAAAATACAAGTTAAAAGACTGACATCCAAAAATGATTGTCGCCAGTTCGAGTAGGGCAGCAAAAAATAAATAAAATCAGGGGATTTAAGGGGTCTGGGGACTCATAATAATCATAAAAAAGAACGGTTCCAGAACATATCCCCGATGACCAGCGGGACATCTAAAACTCACGACCCCCCCTCCCCAGGGGTGGACAGGAACAGGCCGGTAAAATCTTCGGGAAATGCACCCCCCCCCACCTCACTGCCTCCCAGTCACCAGTAGATCCGGCGAGTCATTTGGCTCTACTCAAATCCTTGGCGATTTGAAGCTTGTCGCCAAACGAGATTTATATTTCTATCCGTTTCCTGAGATTTTGGAATTTATTGATGGGAAAAGATTCAGAGTTTGAATTGCTATTTTCGAGCTCAAAAAGTGGGAGGAACCACACTACGCCCCCATTCTGCGGAAGTGGGGGTTATTTGAGGATGAACCCCCAGAGCTGAAGTGAACAAGCTATGATTGGTGAAATTTCAGTAAAAGTAATTTTAAATTTCTTCAAAATAGAGAATTTTCAAGCGGGATTTGTTTAGTCGTACTTTGTCTGCTTTGCTTCTTTTTGTTTTTGAAAAATAAATACCATGTGCATTGTTTCAAATTTAAAAGAAGCTATAGTGCTAAAGTATTTGAGAAATAAATCATGCTTTTTTTGTATCAGAGCGGCCTACTATTTCATCGGAAGTGTTTTGTACCTGTTTTACTGTGTACTTTTCTAATTTGTTATTTATTTCTTGGTGCATGTATTTAGCAAACAATCAAGCGATCGGTACTGTTCAATGAACATTTCAGAATTAGAAATTCCCCTTTTTAATAATTTTCTCTTAGCTGGTTTTGAGGTGCACGTTAAATCCGTTGGGACCAAACGTCCTCCCGTTGGTGTGGTGTGGAAGTTTGGAGGGGGAGATGCCAGCTCAGGTGCCTTCCACGTCAATTGACAGCGGTTCAAAATGATGAGGTCCATTCCAAAATAACCCCAGTGTTGCTTTAAAATGGGACGTTTATATAACTAAAACTAAAAATTCACGGCATAGTACATTCTCTAGTATCGGGCCATAATGTGGCAGAAGGGGAGACCGGATACAAAAATAGCAGAACAGGCCGGAGATTTATGAATTCATTTCTTTGTTCTTCAATACCAGAAAGCAAAGTTTTTATTCCAGCCCTCACTTTAATAATATGTATTTTCTCACTTCTCATTGAGTATAACCTCTCCATTAATCTCAATATGATTGTAACCGAGGCCCAGTGAATTACAGAAGCAATTGCCAGTAACGTGTCCAGTCAAAATAGAAGGCACTTCTCAGATAGTGTATATACTACTGCAGAGCATATTTCATGAATTGAATGCTTGGCTGCAAAAAAAAAAAAAAAAAAAAAGATGTCGCACCAATGAGGGGAATTTGGGGTTACATGTACTAACATGTTGTAAAATAAAAACTTTTTCATTTGGTGCCAGAAAGATATACCTCCAATCATTAGCTCTCGAGTTAACTCAAACGATGGAACTGTTTGTCTCATTAGTTTGCTCCAATATAGAGGTAACTCCTGATGCTTCCACCAGTTTTCTGTAAACTTGAATTATTGGAGTTACCCCGTTTTTGCAGTAAACCTTTCAATTAGAGAAATACTAAGTTAAAGAATATAGGTTGGTTGGTAGACTTGGTTTTTTGACGCAAGGGCCATTCTGCACCATTCTTATGGTAGAACATTGTTAATGTTTGAAGCTCCGTATAAAATTATGTAATTTCATTTAAAGATTAATGTAAAAAAGTAAAAGAGATGAAGACAAAAAAATATATTTGTTTTAAAAAAACAAAAAAAACTTAGCTTAATATATGGTAAAGCTTAAGTTAAATATATGGTAAATGTTTTCTTTAAATTTTGAATTAAAAATTTAAGGATGTTTGGATGATTATTCTTTCCCAGCAATTCTGGGTGAGAGACATTTGATGAGTGAAAATAATAGTGGCGATGGGAGTCAAAAGCTTGGCATTCAATAGAAATATCACTAACTGTCAATTCAGTGTGGCATGAAAAACACATAGGTTTCCTTTTTCCGAAAAGTTGGTACTTGGGGTTTTATCCAAGTATGTCCAATACGTATGTGATATATTAAAGAATATAAACTGTTCACATTTTAACATAAATACTTTAATACCTAATTCAAAAGCCAGAAACATAAACGTAAATCAATTGCTTAGCTCTTAAGACATTTAACTCAAATTGATTTTATTTTTCACTGATCAAGGATAACACAAGCATGAAAAGGTAACCTTATGATAAGATTCAAAACTTACAACTTCTAGGTTTTTGAAAGCTTTTAACACATGAATTAATGGACGGCTTGCCATTCTCCTTTAATCACGGTAAAAGAAAACTACGTAAGATAGTACAGAAGTTGGATAGTTGCCAACCGGATACTCCGGAGTCAACCATATCAAAATTTTAGAAACTATATGTAAATAATATATATAAAAGATGAAAAAAGATATGGAAAAAAAACGTAATTTTTCTATTTATCGACGCGTTGGTTATCTGAATATCTTGTGATTCAAACCGGTTTAAATTGGTTAATGACTTAAATTAATTAAGATAATTCATAAGAATTCAGAGAATGAATAGTTTAGAAACCAAGCTAAAACTTTAGTTGGTGATAAATTGCCAAATGTGACAACCTTCAGCATTATTTTCTAATAACCTTAAAAGCAATAAATGGATGTCTGAAAAGTGATAAATCGCCAATTTGTTATCTACGCATTTTCAGGCTTCAAAACACCTCAAACCAGAATAACAATCATGATAATAATACGTCTTTACATTACATTTTACATTGTTGAAAGTTTCAAATAACTGAGATCAAATAAATGTAACTTACATGGATGAAATTAAGGAAAATTATTCGAATTATTATGAAAAAGGGAAGCAGTGCAAACAGCGTAGCGAAAGTACATTTTAAATACTTTTGTGTTCTCTTTCAAACTTTTCCCCAACAAGCAACTAACATAATGAAACTGAACTGTTGGGAGAAAAAAAAATTAAAGATTCTCAGAAATTCTTAGCTTTTATGTGGAAAGCGCAAACTCTTCATTAAAAATAAAAAAAACTCAAAATGGCAAACACATCCCCCTTCCTCACCTTTAATTGCGAAATAACATTGGAATACTGAATGGGTGGGAAGGGAACCCAACCCCCTTTGCCTGCTAGAATAACGCGAGATATCCAGAATCCGCATTTGGTGTCGCAATTAAAAACAATTCCATTAAAAACGAAAACGAATAAAGTGACTAAAAGAAGAACGCATCCTCTCGAAATGCTTGCAGAAACAGCGCGCAGAAGAAAAACATCCTCAAAAAAATCGGTAAGGCTCAAGTTTCCGAAAGAAAAAAAAATAAAAACATTAAGAAAGACCTCTCCTATACTTTAATTAAGCTGGCTAGAAAATGTTTAATAATCGTCAAGAAAATTTCTCGTGAAGTTCTGCTAGCTAGACGATGAAAATGAAAAAAAAAAAAAAAAAGAAAAAGTAGGGTGTGTGTGTGTGTGGAATGGTTCGTGATTTTTCTCGGTGGAGATATTTTCTTTAATAATGCTGAAGAGGTGATGGTGGTGTCTTGATGGAATTGGCACGAGTTATTGAAATTTCTTTTGGGAAACAGAGAAAAGCGCCGCTTAATCTTTTTTTGTTGTTGATGTTGCTGCAATGATGTGTCTTTGACTGGAGAATCACCATCATATTTGTCAAGTAACTGCAGAAAATGATAAAACCGTTTTAAAACCGATATTTCTTGCAAAACCGTTGTAAAACCGATATTTCTTGAATTTTCTTTTGGGAAACAGAAAAAAGTATTGTTTCATTTTTATTGTTGCTGTTGTTGCAATGGTGTGTCTTTGGCTGCAAAATCACCATCCTATTTGTCAAGTAACTCCAGAAAATCATAAACCATTTTAAAATAGATAGTTCTTGAAATATGAGGCAGCCATAAAAATTCACGTTGAATTAAGGAATATATATCTCACAAAAATCAGCATACATAAGCATGCCCATTGCGAGGTTGTAAATGATTGATGTATTATATCATTATTAACTCTAAGCGAAAGGGGACTTCTAATCTTAAACTCTTGCTAGAAACAAAAGTTTTTTGAGAAAGAATCAAACGTTTTCAGCTTCTTTTAATTTTTATTATTGATGTAAAAACTTTTACCTCAAATTTGCTTGAAATGAAAGCTAGTTTTAAGATCCAGGCTTCAGAATTTGAATTTGAGGATCGAGTCCCAATTCCACCTGAAAACCTCCGCTTAAGCTGGCTTGGTGCACAATAAACTGTTTGGGGCCACTGCCCCCACCCCCGATGACAGGGTGCTGACTTTGAGAGAAGAAAGAGATGCCATCTCAGGTCTCATCCTCTTCATCTGAGAGTTCATTGTTCCTTCATCTTTTTTTCTTTCTTTCTTTGAAACAGAACGGTAATATAAGTGTTCTAAACTGAGCCTAAACTAAACCTTATTTTTTCCAATATAAAATTATGTGGTGGAATGTAGATTATTATGGTCCGTGCCGGAAGAAAACAGGATGTATATTTTTCGAAACGTTTCTTTCATTGTCATATTCACACACCAAACAAATACAAAGACAAGACATTTCCCCTCCCAGATTTACAGTGCAATATCGTATTTCATTCTAATCCCACTCGCAATGCATTATGGGATGGCGTAATCAGGCATCGTCAACTGTTCAGCAAGTAACAGGAAGTATCTTTTCGAAAACATTTCTTTAATAATCACATTCACCCACTAAACAAGCATAAGTACAACACATTTACTCTCCAAGATTAACTGTACAATATCATATTTCATTCTAATTACACTCGCAATGCATTATGGGATGGTCTAATCTGGCAGCCAATTTCTTACAAAACTGACCCAGTGACTGAAACTAGGAAATTCCGAGAAACATTTAAAAGCGTCATTAAAATATTAAACAACCTAATCCTAATTAAAATGAAACCATGAATTTCATATAACATCTGCATTATTTTCATCCTATCTTTCTATTGATTTTATTCATTCATTAATTATGAAAATCCATTAAGAGCTCCAATTTTTTCAATAGATTCTCAAAAATTATTCTCAAATCCTCGAATCAATATGAGAAATTATAATTCTCATATTGATTAATCTGTTCAAAGTCGAATAAATATATGAGGGAAAGTCAAAAAGTAAACGAACATTTGGAATTCCTCTAATTCATTCTAATTTCTCTCGCGATGCATTATGGGATGGCCTAATCAGGCACCCAACTTCCAACAAAACTGACCCAGTGACTGAAAACAGGAAATTCTGAGGATCTCAAACCTTTAAAAGTGTCATTAAAATATTAAACAACCCAATCCGAATTGAAATGAAAATATAAATTTGAAATAATATCTGCATTATTTTAATCATATCTTTCTATCAATTTTGTACAAGCAATTCATCATTCATTGATTATTAAAAACCATTACGAGTTCCAATTTTTTTCAATAGATTATCAATAATTGTTCCCGATTCCTCGATTCAATATTAGAAATTAGGATTATCATATTAATGAATCTTTTCAAATTCGAATAAATACACGAGGAAAAAATCAAAGAGCAAAGGAACATTTGAAATTCATCTTTCGGGGATTTCTCTGCTATTGTGTAACACAGAATGAGTGTATTGAGCAACACTTCTATGCAAAATGTTACTCTTATTCATGCATAAGTCGTTGGAATCGTTAGCTTAGGGGTAGCGTGTCTTCTTAGTGTTCTGGGAGTCCCAGGTTCGAGTCCCGGTTCGGGCATGGTTGTTATTCTGTGTTCTATCTGTCGGTAGTGTGAATGTGACCCCCTGTAAAAAGTGGTTGTGCTAGCGAACGCGAAGCAGGAAATATCTAAGTCGTACTCTTGACCCTAGCTGGTGATACTGAAAAACAAGGGACGCTAATTTAGGCTTAAAATCCCAGACAACGATCAGCGGGCTTGTCAATGACAAATGCCATTGGATACAACAACATAGGTTGACCTGAATCCAAAATTCCACGTTACACTAAATTTAGGGACTGTTGTAAAAAATCACATTCAAAATATCATCATGATGGTATGTAAAAATAGAGCTGGCATCCTGGCTTAGGGGTACCTCGTCTTCCTTGTGATCTGGGTGTCCCTGGTTCGAACATGGTTGTTCTTCCCTTGTGTTCTATGTGTGAATGAGCTTCGCTGAATAAAGGAGGTTACAGAAGCGAGTGTGTGAGTGTCATCTACATATGAGCTTGAAGTCAGATTTCTGCCTTCGGATGCTCAGGGGTCTTTACCTTCCAAAGCAATCGCATCCTCTTTCCGTGTTAACACGAATGACTTCGTCATTACTCGAAAACCGAAATATTTGGTCTACAAACAACGAGAAATTCTTCCATACTCCATTATATTTTAAATGTTCAACATATTTTGATATTTTCCTTTAGTTCAACTGTCATTTTCTGAAATATTATTCGACTAAGTTCTAAGCTCAGAAAATGAGGTGAGGATATATCTTAATGAACCAGTAACAGCCACTTAACATTGGTGATAGCTTTCGTATAGGGGATATGTTACGAGACATCAAATCGTAAGGTTTCGAGTTCGAACCTTGGAGGAATTCAAGGATATTGGCACAACACTAGCCAACACCATCGCCAAACTGATGACATCGGACGATCAATTTTCAAATAGCTGACGTGGCGCCATCTACCCACTGCAAAAGCAACCAAAGCAAAGTCTTCAGTCTCACTTGAAGTAGCAGCAACAACAACTTTCCCCATCAGCAACGCAAAAGTCTTCAGATTCACTTAACGCAGCAACCAAAGTCGCCAGACTCACATGGAGCAACAATCACTTTCATCGCTCGCCATAATGCTTGGCACTACCGAAATATTCAACACTTGCCATAATGCTTGGCCCTACCAAAACACTCTCATCTCGCACTATAACGCTTGGCGCTACTAAAACACTCTCATTGCTCACTATAACGCTTGGCGTTAACGAAACTGTCTACGCTCATCATAACAGTTGGCACTATAAAGAAATCGTTCGTCTCTTCACAAACTCACTGATATAGAAGTATTATGGTGACATTTTAATAAGCCAGTGACAGCCACTAAACATTGGTGATCCCTTTTGCCTAGCGAATGTATTACGCGGTTGCAAGTCATAAGATCACGAGTTCGGTCCTTGGCGAAATTCAGCCTCTATATTGGCACAATGCCCGTCAACACTACGCCACAGAAGCCAACGTTCAACATGCAATTAACCAGTAACACAATTTCAAATTCCGAATGGAAACACCAAATATCTGGAACAATGCAATAACTATTCCTCCCTTTTCGGTGGCCTTGCCAATATTTCAGAATGGGGCGGGGATTCCGAAATTCAATCTGGACTTTAAACTGCGATTTAAAACTCTTCTGCGGAACGTCAATTTTCGACTTTCGAAAGAGCTGACGGGTTCATTGTGGGGGCTTCTGATCGATAAATAATTAGAATAAAATTAAATGTGTAACAGAAATTAATTAGAGGCTCCGTCTGAGTTACTGGGGAGATGAATGGGGCAGAGACAAAGGTGGGGGGTGATTTAAATCAAATGCGGCACATTGCTTGACGGACGATGAGAGTTGCCGCTTTGCATTTTAGGCAGATTGAAAATTTTAAAGATTTTTCAGGCAACTGTTTAATCCTTTAGAATGTTTTAAAAAGCTCATTAGCATTATCTATGAACTTGTAGAAAGCAACCCGATTTACAATATTGAAGTAATGAAATATTTCTAGAAAACAATTTAAATTATTATACTTTATTTATTTGTATTAGATATTTTGTAACTTTGGATTTGTAACTTTGATTCATTACTTTCTATTCACTAATTATTAGTTTTCTTATACATAGGGTGTCTCAAAAATCTTGACCATGGTATTTATTCTTTAAATATTGATCATAGACATGTACTATAAATTACAAAGTTGCATAAAAAAGGCTTAAAATATTATAAAATTGATTAAACTTTAAAAAATACAAAATTTAAATATTATATGGACCCCATGTTAAAAAAATTCCAAGGTAAAATATGTTTCCTCTTCTGATAAGGTCATGTACAAAATTTCAGCACTTTGTAACGAAAAAAATCTCAAAGATATGAAATTACATAAATGTTGACTCAAACCACTTTTCAATGAATATAAGTTCAGAAAGAGGAAAAGTCGTGTCGGATGATCCTGCCTTAGGGGTCATACATAAGTTAACAAAGAAAGTATTTATTAAATAAATAAATAATATTTTTACCATTTAATAAATAAAAAATAATACTTTTACTATTTATTGATTGAAAAATTCTGAAAATTATTAGAAATAATAACTGAAAGGAAAGATTACGTAAGTTTTCTTACAAGTTCATTGACTGTGCTGCCATTCATGATATAAAACTTTAAAGTATTTTTCAGGAAGCATTCATTTTAAAATTTGTAAATAAAGCGAAAGATATGAAGCCTATTTCATTTCCTTATGATGCATTCCTGCGTAGCGTCATTGGTGATTGACACTTCACCAACTTTGTTTTAACATATATTTGAGAATTTCCATGATAAAATGTTGAAATTTTGTGTATGCTTTTTTTGTTTTTAAGTTTAATACCTTCAAAGTTTTAATTAATTTCATAACGTTTTACCCTTTTTTTACACAAATTTGTAATTTACAGTATATGCTTATGATCAATATTTAACCAATAAAAGCTCAGTCAAGGTGTTTTATACACACTATCTTTAATTTGTATGTTTGGTTTTCATTAGAAGTCAAGTAAAGTGATATAGCCTTTTTTTAATTTGATGAATTTAGGAAGTTATATTTATCAATTTAACCCATAATGAGAGTTTTATCAATTTAACCCATTATAAGAGTTTTATCAATTTAACCCATATTAACACTTCATTCTAAAATAGTCCCTTATTTTCTGATCCTATTCCATTTTTTCCCTCGTTTTAGAAAACTAAGGAATTTAGCAGGTTCTAATGCTTTCAGTGAAGGGTGAAAGATTCCTAATGCTTACAAAATTCTTTTAAAGATATCTAAAATGCATTTGTCTAAATGGACACGTGTCAAAGAAATCCCTATAAAACCCTAATTGTAAAATCCCTGAGTGGGAAAAGTTTTGCCTTGTTCTCACGTCTGTTATCGCAACACAGACTCACGTATTTCTTCGTACTTGTTTTTTGTATGTTCATTACGCCTTGAAAGGAAAAATAAATCGAATTTCAAAATTTCTTCTATTTGGCCACGCAGCTGTTAAAATCTCTCTCTCTCTCTCTCTCTCTCTCTCTCACACACACACACACAGTTTTATTATCAACATACACTGAAGTGACAAAAGTCATGGGATGACTGTTAATATCGTGTCGGCCCCCCTATTGCCCGGCGAGGTGCAACAACTCGACGTGTCATGGAGTCCACTAGTCGTTGGAAGTCCTCTGCAGGAATATTGAGCCATGCTGTCTGTATAGTCGTCCATAATTATGAAAGTGTGGATGATGCAGGAGTTTGGGCACGAACGGACCTTTCGATGATGTCCTATAAATGCTTGATGGGATTCATATCGGGCGATCTAGGTGGCCAGATCATGCGCTGGAATTGTCCGGAATGTTCTTCAAACCAATCGCGAACAGTTCTGGCCCGGTGACATGGCGCATTGTCATCCATGAAAATCCCATCGTTGTGGGGGTACGTGAAGTCCATGAATGGCTGCAAGTGATCTGCAAGCAGCTGAACATAACCATTTCCAGTCAATGATCGGTTCCGTTGCACCAGAGGACCGAGTTTATGCCATGTAAAAACAGCCCACACCATTATGCAGCCACCACCAGCTTGAACAGTGCCTTGCTGACAGTTTGGGTCCATGGCTTCGTGGGGTCTGCGCCACACTCGAACTCTACCATCAGCTCGTAACAACTGAAATCGTGACTCATCTGACCACACCACAGTTTTCCACTGGTCTAGGGACCAGTCGATATGCTCACGAGCCCAGGAGAGTCGCTGCAGGCGATGTCGTACTGTCAGTAAAGGCACTCGAGTCGGTCTTCTGCTGTCATAGCCCAAGGAAGACAAATTTCGCCGCACAGTCCTATCGGACACGTCCCTCGTACGTCCTACATTGATTCCTGCAGTTATTTGACGAAGTGTTGCGTGTCTATTAAC
>JAPMOQ010012754.1:28187-48492 GCA_026543055.1 Argiope trifasciata
GTTATTTGACGAAGTGTTGCGTGTCTATTAACATTGACCATCCTACACAGACGTCGGCGGTCTCGGTCGTTAAGTGCAGGTGGTCGCCCACTGCGCTGTCCATGATGGGATGTGATGCCTGAAATTTCATACTCTCGGCACACTATTGATACTGTGGATCTCGGAATGTTGAATTCACTAATGATATCTGCAATGGAATGACCCATGCGTCTAGCTCCAACTAACATTCCTCGTTCAAAGTCTGTTAATTCTCGTCGTGCCACCATAAATCACGAAAAACCTGTTCACATGAATAACTTGAACACAAATGAAAGCTCTGGAAAACGAACTGCGCATTTATACTTTTTCGCTGCGATACTACTGCCATCTGTATATTTGCATATTGCTATCCCATGACTTTTGTCACTTCAGTGTATATTTTGCTATAGAAATAATGCATGTAGAATCTACTCGAAAACGTGTGAAACTCAATGCGTATGTGTTGAAACTCAATGTGTAGTAATGTTTTGAAACTCAAAAATAGGCAAAGAAATTTGATCCTTAAACGAGCTCCACACGCCCGACATTTGCAAAAATATCACCGCTACACTTTATATAATCTAGTTGAATGGACGCTAATTGCAGATACGTTTGCTGCTGGACAGTTAAAAGGAAATTTAATTCGCTTCCAATCAGTAAACAGAAATCATTAAGGTACTTGAAAGCAGTTCATTTCATTTAACTTTCCCAATGGTGGATATAATGCATGCAAAAAATATTGCATTAACAAATTTAGACTTTTTGAAAACCAACGTAGCTTTATTAAGGCAAAATCAAGTTTCTCTTGGTTATATGTTTCTTTAGCACTCTATTTCATCAAATTTAGCAACTGGGGCAAATTATTTAGGAAAAACTCAATAGTGCTTGGGAAAGTATTTTTTGATTAAAGCTATTGAATTATTTGGGAAACAGAATGAAGAAAAAAAACATTAAAGACAGATATTTTCTTGTAGTTAGAATTTAGAAATCACACAAGGGTATTTTCCAAAGAGGGTATTACAGAGCCACTTTTTGGTGCTGATCATATAAAGCACTAGCATATTTCATATTTTAAGAACAATTTTTATGAACTAAGATTTTTGCTAAAATTATTTAGAAATCGATGTAAATTCAAACAGTTTGTGTTAAAATAGAAGCTTCAAAGTATGTTTACTGTATTCAAATTCTGTATAAAGTGATTTGGCTGCTTTGTTTTTGTTAAAAAACCTTATTCATTTCATGTTTATCGTATTGAATACTTCTTGTTAAGGGAACGATTTTTGCAATGTAAGAGTTTTGCCAAAAATTTCTACAAAACTCTCAATTTGTAAAATTTACGGAGATTTTTAACTAATCAAGGTAAAAGGGAAGCATTGCAACCCATTATATGTTTACTATGTTAAAATCCCATGTCATGATGTTGTTTACGTTTATAATTGAATTGAAAAACAATGTTAGAAGGCTTTTAACAGCCCCGGCAGCACAGCCTGTTTCACTATATTATACAATATTGTGTGATATTATATGATATGTAACAATATTGTGAATATAGATCAATGCCATACAATTTTGTACAATATTTGTGCGCTACAAGGAAGATATCACTCCTGTTCGATGTCCATAGAAGATTGTATTTCATGTTTCCAATTTTCGAAAATGAATCAACTTTGCAAAACATATTTCGAAATATTTCAAATCGAATTTTGGTACTGACTCTTTGTATTGAAGGTTCATCACTTCCACAATATTGGGTGATATTACATGATATTAAACAATAATACACAATATTAAATAATATTGTGAATATTGATCAATGTCATACAACATTGTACAATATTTGTGTGCTGCTAGGGAAGGTTTCACTCATGTTCGATGTCCATAGATGATTGTATTTCATATGTATCCAATTTTCGAAAATAAATCAAGTTTGTAAAACATATTTAGAAATATTTCAAATTGACTTCTGGTACTGACTCTTCGCATTGAAAGTTCATCACTTGCACTCTCTCTGGAAATCATTGTTCCCCTTTCTGTCTTTGTTACCAGAAACCAGGTTTTTGTTCGGCAACTTGTGTACACGAAAGACCTCCGTCAAAAACATTGTGATCGCTCCTTTAGAAATCTCTGAACCTTTCTCACCATTTTCCATACACAGAGTAAACACCAAACTGGGAAAAATGAATAAGAATGCATTTCCCTTTATATATTTGAAAACCAATTTAAAATCTCGTCACTGCCAATGCGGCAGTAAGGATGGGGGGTCTACGGCATTTCGATAACTGTCGATGACATGTCGCAATCTCACATCACTTCACTTCATCTTCGAAACAAAAGAAGGCTTGCCAAACGATGTTGAATACATCGTCCGCGGGAGGCAAGATGGGAGAGGGGTAGTCTTTCTTTCTGAACTCCCTCGTTTATCAGCGTTAATAAAAATAAATCGGCTGAGCATGAAGAAAAAAATACTTCTACTTCAACTGCGAGAAGGCAAGAATGGCTGCCTTTCGAATAGCCGTAAAGATGGGTTTCTTCTCCTATATCAGTTGGCCGTGACAGTTATGTTGATATACGTTGAAACGTTTCATAAACTCTCTTTATATTTATATCTGTATCCACGTCGCGAGGCTTTCATGTGGTGAATATTTTTTTATGAATCCTTTATTTCATCATTGTGCTCGGAATGAAAAAGATCCATTCGCTGGAATGGAGGTCGAAGAGCAAAGATTGACCTGATCCGGGCTATTTTGGTCGAACATAATTCTTTTGGAATAGGTAGGGAAACGAATATATATTAAAGTTTGCCATTACACTCTTATTTTTGATCATTCATTTTTATTCTTAAAACAAACGAATCATTTTAGCTCTACTTTGTGGTCGAATATTTTGGCTTTATTGAATATCCTTTATTTAGCAAAGTGCTGAAATTCCAGAGACCTGGAATTCTTTATGAAAAAAATATTATTCTTACTTGGTGTTTTTCTTGATATTTTAGTTTAGTTTAGCTATATTAAGGTATGCAACCACGTTAAAAAACTAGTTATCGATCACATTTGTGAATTTTTTTATTGTTATTTCTTGAAGTTTAGGTTTTCCTCTTTAAAAAACAGTTTAAATTTTCTAGGAAAAGGAAAATTTGACCTACCATCCAGGGGTACATTTTTTCAGCAAAAACTCATATTTAAATTCAATTTGTTAGCTCAAAAACTTTAATTTTCATAAAAATTCTCCATCGTTACCAAACTAATAGAGGTATTTACATAAAAATTTCAGTCCATGTTTTAAATGATATGGGTAAATGAAATGAATCAAAGGTTTTATTTTTGGTGAAATATTTTTTTCATAGGTGTTCTTTAAAAATATTAAATTGTGAATTTACGGAAAAACATGTATATATACGTATATTTTTATCCACAACTTCTTTGCATCTCAAAATTGTTCATGGATTTTGGTTCATTACATTAATCATTATATTTTGTAACTTGTGTATAAATAAAAAAAAAGGATTGCTGAATTTACGATTTTGTGTGGAGTGCTAACCATTTTGGTTAAATTTCATTCGAATTTACAACAAATTTTCCTACTTCTCAAACCATATTATATTGCCAAATAATTTTTTTGTATTTATTGTGTTTAAATTTGACAATACATTTGAAACCCATAAAGAGTTTTTTAAAAAGCGAGAAATAGTCTTTTTAAAAATCCAATTTTTCAAAAAATTTCCTTCAAACGTAGTCGGACAACTTAACATCCCCTTATAAAGCAAAAAGAGGGCTATTTTGGGATAGATTACGTAATTTTGAACCTCTGCCAGTGACGAAGAAGTCTACTCTGAGCTGGCACCCACTTTTCAAACAGCACCACACTAACGGGAGGAACTTTGGATTGACAGATTTATCGTGCAACAGACCCCCTTACACGATGGTTCTTCGATGGAACCGGGTCTCGAATCTGAAACCCTTCTGCTCACAAGTCTAGACCTTACCACCAGGTCACTGCGGCCCTTTTCTTGATATTCGGACATCTCTCAGATTTATACATTTCTTGTTAAAATATGTCAGAATTAACCTATCTTTCTAACGATACAAAAACAAGGCATACCTTAAGCTAGTATGTTCAGAAAGTTCCAAAATCTATTTATTTTGATACTCCTCTGCAAATATCATTCATGCGCAACTGTGCACTCCTCTAATATTATATATTCATTATCTAA
Source organism: Argiope trifasciata (assembly GCA_026543055.1). Lineage (NCBI taxonomy): Eukaryota > Metazoa > Arthropoda > Arachnida > Araneae > Araneidae > Argiope > Argiope trifasciata. The sequence goes on from JAPMOQ010012754.1 coordinate 32,416, forward strand.
TGCATAAAATTATAATCACAGTAAAAATTTAATTCTTAGTATATAAAAATATTTATATATTATTAATATTTTAATTTTTGTTCCTCGGGTCTTAAGATCACGAGGAATAGCTTGTGAACGTACATCAGACCTTTCTGTAAAAACTTCATGCCTAAGATAATTCTTGATTAAGCCTTTAGTTTCATCTTTATTTCTATTTGTCGTGACATTTTATTAATACATACTTGATAAAGATGACCCTTGATAAAACATTTAGATTGGATTCGTTTTTATTTTTATCTATCATAACTTTTTATAAATTCACCCTTTATAAAAGTAACAAAGGATCATTGATAACACCCATAAACTGCGACACCAGGTGATACACGATAATAGTGATCATTTTTATTTCTATTAATCATATTTATTATTAATCTAAGCTTGATAAAAGTGACTGAGACACTCAATAAAGTCTTTATACTGAAATCATTTTTGTTTCCATTATCATAATCGTTTATTAATATAAACTTGATAAAGGTGACTAAAGCAGACCTTCATAAAGCGTTTAGAAATGGATTCATTTTTATTAATATTAGTCATAAGTTTTTATTACTACACTTTTGATAAAACCTTCAGACAACGACTTGAAAGGATGCCAGATAAGTGTGATTATTTTTATACAAATTTATCATAATTTCTTATTAATACCATTTGATAATGGGACAGATGATACTTGATAAAACCCTCTAATTCATTTTTATTAATTTTTATCGTACCCTTTTATTAATACACATTGGAATAGAGATGACTAAGGTGAGTCTTAATAAAAGCTTTAGACTAGATTCATTTTAATTGTTATCTATCAAATTTTTTCTTAATGCACTCTTGATAAAGTTTATTAAGGTGACATTCGGTAAAACTTTATGACCAAATGGATTTTATTCATTTTTATCATTATAATAATATACACTAGATAAAATTGACTAAGATGATCCTTGATAAAGCTTTTAGACCACGACGTGAAGGGATACGAGATGGGGATATTCATTTTTATCCTAATTTTTTATTGATATGTCTTTATAAAATTAAGGTAACACTTGATAAAGCCTTTAGAAAGTCATCTATTAACAGCAACTTTTTTATGATATACCCTTGATAAAAAAAAGAGTAAAGAGACCCTTGATAAAGCCTTTAGAAAGCTATATGTTTTATTAATATACCCACAGTTAAAATGACTAAGATGACCCTTGATAAATCCTGTAGAAAGTCAAATATGTTAACAGTAACTCTTTATTAATAGATCCATAGTAAAAATGATAAAGGTGGCCCTTGATAAAGCCTTTAGAAAGTCATATATTAACAGTAGCTTTTTATTAATAGACCTATAGTAAAAATTACTAAGGTGACCTTTGATAAGACCTTTAGAAAGTCATATATTAACAGTAGCTTTTTATTAATACACTCACAGTAAAAATGACTAAGGTTGCCCTTACTTTTGCCTTTAGAAAGTAATCTATTAACAGTAACTCTTTATCAATAGATCCATAGTAAAAATGACTAAGGTGGCCCTTAATAAAGCCTTTAGAAAATCACCTATCAACAGTAGCATTTTATTAATAGAACCATAGTAAAAATGACTAAGGTTGCCCTTACTATTGCCTTTAGATAGTAATCTATTAACAGTAACTCTTTATTAATAGATCCATAGTAACAATGACTAAGGTGGCCCTTACTATTGCCTTTAGAAAATCATCTATTAATAGTAGCTATTTATTAATAGGGCCACAGAAAAAACGACTAAGGTGGCCCTTGATAAGCCTTTAGACCAAATTCATTTGTATACCTTTTAGCTTTTTTTTCCCTCGTCAATACACTTTAGTCTTTCAAAAGTCGTTCAGGCTCAGAGTTTGTAGATGCATCTGCTTTTTACTCGTTCTAAAGGTAAATTTTTTCTGTTAGGTTTTAATAAGTTTTCGTTTTTCTAGTATAAACTTTACCTTGAATGGTTTATTAGGTTTTCTTAATAAGTTTTAATGACATTTGAGGCAAATACGGATTCATTATCATATAAACAATCCCTATAACAACGAGCTTATAATAAGATTAGTATCTGTAATATTCCAGAAAAAAATGCTTTCTGCAGATTTATAAGAATAAATGAAGTCAAATGAAGAAATAAGAGATGTTACTTATCGATCATCAAGAGACAACAGAACATAACTTTAAAAAAATAAAAAATAAAACTAAGAGTTAACACTTTTAGTTCGGGTGACGCGGAACTACTTTTAGAATTGTTACTCTCCTCAGAAGGTGGCTTTTAGAAACGAACATGCCCGACGTAACTTTTTAAAATGTATTTTCGAAGAAAGTTTCGGGAAATCCGTGTGGCAACTCTTTCCTCGAATTACTTCGCGGGGAAATATTACGTTACGGGGACGGAAAAGAGGGGGCGACTTCGTGCTGCAGTCAAGAAACTGAAAGCTGACGCTCTCTTCCTAAAAGTTCGCAAAACATGTTAGAAAAGAAGATCATTTTTCGGGAGAGCTCAGTTAGCGGGAGGGGATAAATTTATTTTGCAGCAGGAAGGCATTTTAAAAGATATAGGAAAAAAAAGTTTTTTTTTTAAGAAAAAAATTAGATGTTGCTGTTAGAATTTTGTGTCTTCTGTATAAATGTATAAAAGCAAGAAAATTCTTCGTGATTTTTGGATAATTAAATTCTGAATAACTATTTCGGAATTTTTGGAAATGAATACGGTTATTTTAGATAATTAAATTCTGAATTTCAAGATTTTTGGAAAGGAATACGGTTATTTTGGATAATTAAATTCTGAATAAATATTTAATTATTTTTGGAAAGGAATATGGTTATTTTGGATAGTTAAATTCTGAATGACTATTTCGTGACTTTTCGAAAGGAATACGGTTATTTTGGATAATTAGATTCTGAATAACTATTTCGTGAGTTTTGGAAAGGAATACAGTTTCTTTGGATGGTTAAATTCCGAATCACTATTTCGTGATTTTTGGAAAGGAATATGGTTATTTCGGATGGTTAAATTCTGAATAACTAATTCATGATATTTGGAAAGGAATACGGTTATTTTGGATTATTATTATTTTTTATTTCTGGATTAATCGTCTGAAAAGTAAATTGAAGCGTATATTCAATGCCCGTGAAGAGAAAATAATACCGTATTTATTGGACTAAATTATTAACAGTAATATATTAAGTCTAGCTATTGAAATATATCATTATTTGGGATTAATTTTTCACAATAATATATTACTGTCTTAGATATTCAAAACAAGATTTAAAAAAATAGTGAATAAAATATATTTTTTATCGATTCTTCATGAAAATGGGGGCATTCTTTCTTTTATATCGAGAGAGTTGAGTATATTGAGGGCAGGGTTTTGGGTATCACGATCAGAAGACTGCATGTTCTGCTCCCGATTCCACCAAGATATGAACTATAATTAGATCGGCGGGAGTTAAATAACGAAAGTTTGCATCTTGAATATAATATGACTTTTACAGTCCGTTTTATTTACACGCCTCTTTACATTCTTCACAAATTTTTGATGGCATTTACATCAGGAGAATTACCAGACCTATCCAAAACCACTATTTTCAGTTTTTGAAAAAAAAAATCATTGTTAGCTTAGAAGTATGACATGGAGCAAACTCTTGTCGAAAGATGCCAAACCACCAGCGAACGTTTGCATCATAGGCAAAATTTTGCTTTCTATTATAGGCATATATTGTTTAGAGCTCATCGTCCCTTCAATTGGTAATATGAAGCCAATTCCTCCAAAAGTAAAATAACCTCAAAAGATATATTTCTTAAGATGCTTAACTGTTTGAATAAGATGTTGTCCCCTGATGGGTTCTTCATCACTTTGCCTAACAAATCTTGGTAGAAAACCCTTGCACAATAAAATGCGAATTGTCACTGAATACAACCTTCTTCGGATTTTTTGCAGTCGAGGATTGATATTTTCTAGTGCAATCCAAACTTTTTCTTCATTGAAGGTGTTAAATGTTTTTCGATTGTTTTTCATGCAAATATCTCAACTTCAAAACGCCTTCGAAGAAATGTTGATGAATCCACGCTCACACCGGTAGCTAATAATTCTCTCTGAACATCTATACTTTTTTAGTAAGGATGCATTGTACTATTTCGTACAAGAAATGTGCCTGTTCTTGGTGTGGTCATGTTTTTGTGTCTACATTATCTCTTTCGCTTTGGTAACACTGTCCCAAAATTCCTTTGCTGATTAATAATTCTAAAAACATTGGATTTCCCAACTCCAAATGCTGTAGCAGTAACCCTCAAACTGATAGAAGTATGCTGACTAACGGTAATCCTTTTCCTGTGAGTGATATGCATTTCCAAACACACATCAGACCCAGTTAGTACAGTCTGTTGCACTATATTGTACAATATTGTGCGATATTATATGATATTAAGCAATATTACACTATATTGTGTTATATTATCTGACATTAAGCAATATTACATAATATTGTGCGATATTATATGATATTAATTAATATTCCACAATATTAAACAATATTGCGAATATTGTTCAATGTCATACAATTTTTACAATATTTGTGTGTTTCTAGGAGAAGGAGATAATTCACACAAGCAACCACTTCTTATTGCAACTGAAGAGGAAAAATTTCGACATGTCACGATCACGTGGTCAAACCAATTTAAACTAGTCAAGGGCAATTGCGAGTTGTAAGAAAATGCATTTGAAAGCGATTTGTGGCAGAAAATTCAGATGAAGGAACATTTTTCGTAAAAACTGTGTTTGTGTCAATTAATTCGCACAGTACTATAGATAGGTAAAATTAAGCACACAGATTTAACACATATACACATATGACTATAAAACAGATACCTGCAGAGTTTACTAATATCAAATTTGTATGGGATTATGTGACTACAAGGTCAATTTTATGTCAATTTTTGTTTCAACCGGTTTCAAAAAAATATGTTAAAAATACAAATTAGATTTTTTGATACTATTGACTGTATGCTTGTCATAAGTCCCCAAATAACTTGCCATAGATGACACGATAGATTCAGTAAAAGTATTATATTCACACTAAAAGCTTATATTTTATAATTATTATACACCGGTGATGTGTACGGCCTTCTCTGGTAGACATTAGAAAGTATGTGATAAAGTTTTTGGAAGATCACCTACTATCGTTTTCTACTGAAGCTCAAATCGATATACTTTTTATATTGTTATTTTGCTACTTAAGATGACAATAATTTTAATTAACCTTGCAGACATTGAGAGATAATCTATCTACAGTGAAATATAGCAGAAAAACTTTTGGAACAAAAATATTGTTTAAAAAATCTGTAAATATTCAGGCAAGCAAATTTGTATTTAAGACATTGATAATCTTAAGTAATCTGGCCTTTTTACTCGCATAATAGTAAGTTTTGTTGAAATAAGGTATATGAACAATTTTAATAAAATAATAAAAGTTCAAGTTAATAAAAATTAATAAATGTTCAAGGCGAATAAAAATTAATACATAATTGCAAAATCATGCTATATAAATTTGAAAGAATCAACAAGAAAATTAGTAATAATGAAAATTTCCATCATATTTCAAAAAGACTTTAAGGTCATTATAGTTTTAAAAAGAAAATTTTATAACAGATTAGAATAAAATAAAAATAAAATTTCTCTAAAAATGAAATCTCATTTTTAAAGGTGATTTGTTGATATCTTTTTAAATATCTAACCATTATTTACAAAGTTCACAAAAGAAAAATTTAAAAAGGTTGTAAACACAGAGTCTGTAACTAAGTTTCATATTAAAGTCATTCGGTGTAAAAGAGAAAAGAAAGTTAAAACCAAAACCGAAAGATATTAATTTCGCATTGATCCATTCTTTTTCCAGAATGCAAATATCCTAATACAAAATGGATGTATGATCCTATTTCTTCCGCACACAACTTCAAAAGCAGAACTAAATTAGAATCCTCAGAAATCCTAGTCTTAGGAAAACATATTTAATTTATATCCTCTAGGCCAGAAATTAAAAAAAAATAAGATACACATAAACAAAAAACAAAACCAGAGATCTTTTGATTACGGCATTCTAATTACACTTTTTCCCGCGCACCAAATAAACTTGCTTTTCATCGATATCTGAAAGGGAACTTTTTTTTCCATGAGAAAAGATCTCAATCTAAAACTTTTAGTTTGTTTGTTTTTATTTATTGCTGAATTTAATCACAGTTTCCTTGTTTCTGCCGGCTGATGCAGGTTAATAGTAGCTTCTGTTTATGTCCATAGAGGGCGATGTGACTGGGAGACCTGGCGTCGAGAGTTTTCAATCAAAGATGGCGGACGACTGTGTTTGAAATAGAACAACTACCTTAGTATTAAAAGGATAACTGTTTGGATTTCTCTTGGGGAAAAGGGTCGGGATTCTTTTTTTTTCTTTTCTTTTTTTTTATTCTGTTCTTTTTGGAGCATCTTATTTGTGTCGAGAATTTATTTTTACTTTTGCGTTTTTCTTTATTTCTTCAAGCGGTATCTTAGAGTTGTATTTGATTCATATTTCTTTCTTTGATTTAATTCCTTGTTCTAAGGTAGGGTAAACCGGATCTGTACCTTTAACTGCTTTTTCCACTACAACTCTTCGGGCTTCTGGCGATATATCTACAATCAATTTTTCGGGCTCGTGACCTCTGTTCTTGGATTGCAATATATATTTTCTTTTTCTGTCGTTATAAATTTTAGAATGGATGTCATAGGTTTTTGAACAAATTCAAGTTGAGAAGCATAGCTCGAAACCAGAATTTGAAGTATGTAATATTCGTAAAAAAATAAAAGCAATGATGCATATGATTATATTTCTGCAATATTACTGCTACAGTAGAAAATGATTTTTTCCTAAAGAAATGAGTGATTCAAATTTGAATTCTATTTTTCCGTAAGCAAAAAATGAAATTTAAATATTTATAGCAGTGCATCTCTCCAGTAATAATAAAAAGACGTATTATTAAAGAAAATAATGCGTATTTTGGTACCGGATATTTGGTAATTGATTTTATGCGTATCTAGTGAAAATAAATATAATTTTGGGTTTTGCTTGTAGAACATGATAGCAATGTCATTTGATTTAACATATTAAGCTCAGAGTAATGGCAATAGATTATAAATTGTTTTCCTTAATAAATTATGTAAAACAATTCAGTTGATTGAAAAAACATAACTCTAAAAACCTTTTATAAATTTTTGATAACTTGAAAATCAGCAATGAGAAGAATAAAATAACAGACAAAAAATGTCATTTTGTTTCATTCTGAAAGCGTCTTATGATTCATATTGACGACAGATTTACTTTAACAGTATCTTTGCAAATTTTAGCATCCTTTTGCAATCGTATGAATTTTTAATCTGCTTTGATATTGGTCCATAACTTTCTTAGTGTCTTTACTGAATTGGTGTACATATTCTCCAATAATACAGTCAATAATTTTGAGAAATTATCAAAATGTGAAAGTTATGGGTGTTTAATCACAGCCCTTTTCCTTAATTTGTAATTTATAATAATTAATGGAAAAAGAACACAATATTATTAATAAAAATTAGAAGACTATTCCTGAAAGTTAGAAAGTAGAGATTAAAAAAAGGAATTGTAATACAGTTTCTCATCTTTTTGATAAAATATTACAGACTCCAACATATATCTGATATCATAAGATTATATAATTTGATTTGTTTTAGCTAAAATGAGGATTGCTTCTAACTTGTCTCAGTCACCGAATCCATTAAATGAAGATTGCTTCTACTTTGCCTCATTCACGGAATTTATGAAATGAGGATTACTTTTAACTTAGTCTCATTCATAGAATATAAGAGAAAAAGATTGCTTCTAATCATCTCATTAGGTTACTATACCAATTTTAAAATTTTCCGTCTGTTCCCGGTAATTTTTTTATCTTACATATGCAAAGCAAAGTTAACAATGATAATGAATTTTCAAAAAGAAATTTCATTTTTGAAAAAACAACACAACATGAATTTTCAACACTTATATAAGCAGAAGAAAAATGATGTTTATCTCTTTCTTTTAAAGGTTTAAAAATGGTATTTAATTTTCTAAAAAATATGTCCCCCAGAAAGAATTATTTTTCACTTTTTCCAAAGGTAAAGTTTAATTCTGCTGTATCAGACACAGAACCACTTGTCATTGGATTGCCCAGCCTTCTTTAGTTTAAAAATATCATAGGCTCAAGATAGCTTCGATAATCACGTAACTCATATTATTATAGAAGTCTTACGGTTATTTTGCCCATTGTATTATATACCTCTCTGATTTGCAATCAGCTATTATGATATTATGTGGAAAATATCTTATATTTATTCCGTAAGAATACGCTTTTATTTAAACACGTGCTGAACATCACACTGTCCTCTGTTTAATTCAATCATTCAATCTTTGCAAAAGTGTCGGCAAAACCCTAGTACACTCTTAACGTGCTTTTGCAGGTTAAATTCCACTTTCATTTTGTGAAAAATTAATCGTTAGAATATATGGTCATAATATTTTTTTAATAAACATTCATTAAAAATTGAAAGTTAATTTATAGGTTAAAACATTGCTATCAATAAAAAAGTCCCCTATTAACCTAAAATTACGATAGTAAATTTCACTTTTATTTTATTATCTATATTATCTATTTTTTATTATCTTTATTTTTTATTTATTTTATTATCTTTATTTTTTATTTATTATATTATCTTTATTTTTTATTTATTTTATTATCTTTATTTTTTATTTATTTTATTATCTTTATTTTATTTTTTATTTTATTATCTTCATTTAATTTTTATTTTATTATCTCTATGTTTGCCTTGTAATGGACCATTCTTATGGAAGGAGTCACCTAATAGTACAACCATATTAAAAAGATAAATATCCGTTTCATCGATCTTCAAATTTCGAGATATTATAATTTGACTTTTTTATTTGTCTTGTAAACTATGTAGTTATTGCACAGAATTCTTCTTCTTCAGCTTTCAAAAATGGAAGATATAATTCAATATTCGAGGAATCAATAAAAACGGTTTGAATTTCAGGGCAATAAATAAAGAATTTTTTTTTAATTATCAAAATTCAGCAAATATTCGCAAGGCTATTAAATTATTATTTAATTAAAATTTTTAAATTTCGAGCAGTGTAAAATGTATTTTTATGCAATGGTCTATTTGGAAGTTATTGAGAATAAAACGCTGTGAAAATTGAGCTAATATTTTTTTTTATTAACTCAAATTTAAATTTGAGAAAAGTTACTCCTATTTGCTCATCCTCCTACGTTTAAGATTTACATGTGCCAAAGTTTGTAGCGGCAGATAAAACGGGTAAATCTGTAAAGTGCTAAAACAGATATTCATTTTTATTAGTAGTACAGATTTTTATTGACTTTTAAAACTATTGAAATTGCAACATGCTTTTTGAATAAAATTTGATTTTTTTTCAAAGATCTAAAGTGTTCTCTAACGGAATTTAGACTAAATCTACAAAAAGGTAAATTGTCTTTAACAGACAATAGCATAAAAATTAATCAAGGAAAAAAAAGGTAAATTTGATGAGTAGTCTCATGAGCAAAAATGAAGATCATTATCAAATTTTGGCCAAATAAGCTTATGGGAAGAAGTATTTTTTTCCAGTAGTTCTTTGACTATCTTCATCGATGACTAAGTTAAAGCTAAAGCTGGCATAATTGGATAAATCTGATATAAATATCATTAAAATAATTTTGTTTGTTTGTATACTTTCCACTCACAATCAGCTTTTATAAACAATGCCCTGCATATCCTATTTTAATGTTAGCATTCGTGTATTTTATGTACTTTGAAAAAAAATCCTTTTTGTTATTCTTACCATCACTTTTTCATCTGTTTTTATCAGTACCCTAATGGAATTTATTGGATAACCGTACATGGAAGGAAATATGAAAAAAGAAAAAAAAAAAAAAAAACGTGGAAAAGCATGACAGGTACTAAAATAATGTTTCTTGAAATTATACGATTTTTTATATATTTTTTTTTTCATTTTCAACTTCCTTATTCGAAAAAAAAAAGAATAAATAAATAGGGAAAAACCTAACTATATATTCAAAAATAGAAACACAATAATTTTGTAAACAAATTTACTTGCAAATCTATCAATTTACAATGGGAATGCTCTGAAAGTGTTAGAAATTATTTTCTCGAAATAAATTATTACACATTGAGCAGAGATTGCAATTTCTATAAATTTTGGAAGGAAATTACAAGAAACATTCAAATTGGTATGAAATGAGAACCTTTTGTAATCTCTAACAAAAAAAAGTCCGAATTAATGACGAAAAATTATTTAACCATGAGGCATTGAATAAAACAAAAATAACAAGCAAACCGATTCTCATAACAATATACTCTTTCCGATTTCTTATACCATGGAATTTATATACAGAATGGCAATTTAAAACTTTATCATGTTAACAAGCATCAAGCGTAATGCATAGCTTAAAAATTAAAATAATTTAATATAAGTCAATGATGCATTTATACTATAATTTTTTTAATTGCATAATAGTTATAAATCATTATTTGATTCTTTACTGAAATCTAGTTCTACATTGAATATATCAACAAAGCAATGGAAATTTCAGGAATTATTTAACTTCTTAAAAGTTTTTTTAATAATTCAAAATTAATATCTGGTTGATTAGTTAAAAAAATCTTAAATATTGAATTCTACGTTGCACTAAGATGCAATGTTGATTCCTTTACTACAAATCCATTACTGTATTGGTGAAGTTTTAGCCAATTATTTATAATTTTTATGTAGATTTAACAACAATTTTTTTCGTCTGAACAGATAATTTTATGATAGAACTATGCTTGAATTTATACAAATAAGTAAGAAAAAAAGATTGGCCTAAATTGCATCAAATTTTTACAAATTGAAACAAAGTTCAGCAAAAGTATACTTTTCAAAAATATCAGCACATCAGAATTGTTAGAAACAATTCTCAACATAGCTTTCAAAATTTTAGAAACTTTTCAATAAAACGTTCGTTCTATTATTTTACATAAAACCTTTCATAGCTAATTTATCTAGCAATAAAGTAATTTTGCTGTCTTCCTCCATATAAAACTATCTATTAACCTCAAAAAGAAGCCATTACATACTTATTCATAGGTTTATAATAAATAATAACCCTATCCCGCAAAAAGAGCGGGAAAACTCCATAGACCATTACCTTGGAACGAGAGTCATAATGATGCGAGGAAACCCCCACCAGATTTCATAAAACGGAGCATAACTCACATTCCAAAAAATCGACTCTAAAAATAATCTGCCTTATCTTTATCGGTCCATAAAACACTCTTAGAAGGATTTTATACAATCTGCATTTAAATTTACTTCGCAATTAGTGTCAACTGTTCGAAACCTTTCGTTACATTTTCCTCGGCAAAAGCAGTGGAAGCTTTCTCGTTGCCAGATCGTGTTTGCTCTTTCTTTCCTTTTATTATCGTTTGCTCTTTAATATTATTCTATTCCTTTCTTTATTGTTATTATTATTTTTTGTTCTTTTTCGGGCAGACGCGATCTGATTTATGAGGTACCCGCAACGCCGTCATTTTTCAAGTAGCTTTTTCTTCTCCGTTAAGGTTGGCATCGACGTTTTCATTATGAAAATGTGCCAGGCGCCGAATGGACAGTTTTCTGTTCTTCGGAAAAAGGTTCTTCATATTTTTTTACCCTGGAATGAAGTCCTCTATTCTTATCGATAAGCGGGGCTTTTCAAAGCGTGGAAATATTTTTTTACGCTTCGATTCCCAAAAAAGAGGACTGACTTGTAACAATTCTGTTGATATTTAGATCTATAAACCTTTGTTTTCTCAAAAGAAAACATAGACGAAGTTCTATAAGAAGTGAAATTTGAAGGAATCTGTTTATAATAATTCCAATTAATGAAAATTATGTGTATAATTTCGAGTAGAATAAATCGCATTAAAAATTTGATGTTTTCAAAAATTTGAATTAGGAAAATTCGAGCATCGAAGAAAGTACAGGGAAACAAAATGGACAGATTCAATTTTGAATTAGCTGCAAAAATTTATTGTTTAATAAATAATTATGGTGCTGTTTTTTATGATTCTTAATAACCCCTTGACAGTTATTTTGTCAGTTATTTAAGCCGTGTGAGCATCTATTGTTTATTCGGTAGCTCCAGCTAGGACCAAGAGTACAACATAGCTACTTAGCACATTCCTATACCTCAAAAATAGAACACAGAAGAACAGCCATACCCGAACCAGAACTCGAACCTGGGATCCTCAAAGATGCGCTGTCCGGACACAGGTGATAATTATATATAAGTAGAAAGCAATTAGCAATTTTAATATATTAATTGATAACAGTTACAAATGATTAAATAATTCTAAAAATAAAAAAATGAATGAAATAAGCAATACACAGTATTTTGAATACAAGTTTACAATATATATATACGGCCATTTTTATTGGTTCTATAGTGATAATATGTGAACATGGGTGTCTATTGTCGACAGATTGGCATCAAAACTTTTTACGGTAATCCAGTTGTTGGCATAATACAACAAACCAAATGCATTGATTTAAACCATGACGTTTATAGATTACCTCATCTATAAGCATGCGAAAATACAGACTGACCGACAATCAACTGTTCTGCAGATCTAGTTTCAAATTTGAAAAAAAGAATCTATATTTTAGATGATGCCTGGCTATTAAATTTTAACTACCTAGCTCTTTGTATTTTGTAATTATCGACTTCACTCATACTCGAACAAACAGGCAGACAAATTTCCTGTGAATTAATGCTAATAAAATTTGGTAGATATTTATAAATTTGATCGGAAATCCAAAATTCGATGTCTCAGGAAGAAGATAATTTCTTTAAATCTTGAATTTGAATTTTTTAATGATTACAATATTTCTTCTATATTTCATATATGAAAAAGTAAAAATTCATCGATGAAATAATTTAATAAAAGCATGCAAATTACGATTTTCGATCTCAATTAACAAAAAAAAGCTCTCCAAAATTTCTGTGTTTTTTTCTTCCCGTTAAGAATGATTAATTAAAGAATGCTATACATGCTAAGTTGGTTTCGAATTCATTTTCATACTGATGTCTTGGCCAAGGTTGGCAAAAAGTCTGAGTTACCTGAATTTACTAGATAAACGTCTCTGGAAACAATTTATAGCGTTCTTTGTCTCTTAAAATGTACGTTGATGGCAGTAAAGGAGATTGGGACGTTTCTGGTAGTGGTAAGCACACTGAGATTCCTGAAGGAGCCATTGATATTTTGATTAGAAATCCTGACAACTGCTCTGTATTCAGGTCTGAACTTACTGAAGTAAATAATGGACTTCAATATATCGACATGTATTCTTTAATCTTCAGGGACATTTGGACTTTAAAGAACAGTACGACCTCTATACAACACCTTTCTAATTGGACGAAAGTGGGAGGCGAGATTAGCATGAATGTCTTAGACATTATTGCCAAGCTCTCCGTTGAACACTCTATACACTTTCAGTGGGTCCCCACACATATTGGTTTAAATTGTCTTGAGATAGTGGATAACTTAGCTAACACAGCCTCAGTTGATTTATTTCATGGTGATCGAACTCTTATTTTGAAATTTCCTCAATCAAAAAGATGGAGTCGACAGCACTTTGGAGAATCCCACCTGCTCATCCTTGACACATTGGTTAGTCCCGGTTAGTGTCACCGTCTAGATATCTCTGGAAAACAGTTAACGAATTTATCTCGTTTTGTGAGTGGACACACCAAATCCCTCACCTTCCTACACGGATGGAGGATCTTTGCTGAATGTCCTTGTTGCAAGGCAGATCAAATCTTCCTCAATCATATTCTTAAATGTTTGAATTTTCCTATACTTGATATTTTAAGGAATCCGCTATAGTTTCTAGACTTTTTAGAGATCTTTGGTCTCCTGGAGGCGGTATAGCACAGCTATATCACCTGGGATCAATTAGAACAACAACACATACATTCCAAGTAGAAAATTTTTTTTGACTTTATATTATTAAAGCAAAATGAAAAGTATAGTTTTATATAAAACTATAAAAATTATAAAATTATATTTTATAAAAGTATAGTCTAGTATAAAGAGAGAAAAAGAAAGATTGGTGAACATTTTGGATTTTCTGTATTGTTAAAACTAAACTTGTCTCACTACAACCCCTAAAGGGCAATTATTAGTAAGTAAAATACATAGTGTTTATAATGAAGTTCCACTTTGGAATGATCATGAAAGGAAAATTACTGGACTGAATGTTATCAAATTTGGTAATACTTTAAAAAAGACCATGGAAATTTCTTTTTCCTAAAAAAAGTTCGAAAATTTACCATCAGGGCAGAAATGTTGCTGTATGTAATGGTGTTATACATAAAAGGACATAGAAACATCGATTTTAAAATGTGTTTAATCATTTATGAAAAGTGTTTGCAAATCATGTTCAATGTGCGTTATCTATTAAAACACTGATTACGGTGATAATCTGAACAATTTGGAGGAACTGAACGATGTGATACATCGAAATGTGAGTAACATTTTGCCCGATATGCTTAGGGTTATTAATGAGAATGCAGGATTGTGGTTTAACATGCTTTCAGAGAATAATGGGCATCACATTGAGCATGCATTATAACACTTTTCGGAAACTATTAAGCTCCTTTTAAACTGATGCTTTACTATCTTATTTTGCTTAATCATGTTGCATAAAACGTAATTTTACTCTTGGTGGTGAGGTGCTTTTTTGGCGAAAAAGAAATTGTTATGACCTTCTTTATAATATTACTATCTGATTAGGTAATTTTTCTTCTATGATCCTTTCAAAGTGGAACTTCAATTATATCCACCCGGTACATTTTCTTATTTAAAGTTGCTTTACAATATGCATAAATGAGCACAGTTACCGCTATTCTGTGCTGGAAGCAAAATAATTGTTTTTAATTTTGACTCGATATTTTTGAAAGTCGGTAAAATGATTTTTCATTTTAACTACATTCATAGAAGGTGACTGATGAAAAATTAATCAAAATCATGTGTTCATTCTAAAATATTCTCTTATTTCCCAATCACTCTCCCTTTTTTCTATTTTAACTAATGCTACAAAAGCTCTAAAAATGCTTTCGTCAGCGGTTCCACACCCTCGGAATAAAGGAATAAAAATTGTTAACCTAAACATTTTAAAGATATTAATAACCTTGTTTAATTAGACATGAGTAGGAAATGTACTAACTTTTGGCCCTTAATCAGCTATTTAGTGTGTTACTGTGCGGATATTACATTACAAAATGCGTCTTGAGATTATCTTTTTATATAATAGAAATAAAAATCTGAAGAATGTGGACAAAACTTTTACTTACGTAGAGTAAAAGAAATAATACAAAAAAGGGAAATAAAATACTAATGTTCAACCAAGAATTGGATTCTACAGCGATACGAAATTTTACTTTTCGCTTATCAAAAAAATTTCCTGTTTAGTACTTTCCATTTCCTGTCTTCAACGAATCTTTATTTTCAACTAAATTTAATGACAAAATGTAATGATTTTGAGCTTTCTATTTCTTTAAGAATAAATCCTAAACATGAATGAAAAGCACTCTCTTCGTCTAACGTGCTTTAAATAGAGCAAATGCTTCAATGGAAAGTGCGTTTAATTCTTATGAGCACAAAGCTCGGTAAAAGCAAAACAATGCGTAGGTATTCGGGGAATATGAACATATCTCTTTGGAATATTCCACGTTTAATTTAGTGAAAGCGAATATGTATCCTCCAAGCAGCATTCTTACTAATTTAATCTTCAGAACGGCTCGTTTCTCCTAAAATATTTAAGAATGTAACATAAATCTCTAGCAACTTTGCAAAAGAAGAGAGATTCTTGAATGTCAAGTGCAATTTCTGAGCTCATTTAAACTTGGAATAAAATTACCTATATATATATATATATATATATATATATATATATATATAT
>JAPMOQ010012754.1:48592-59991 GCA_026543055.1 Argiope trifasciata
ATATATATATATATACAGTCGATTCCGGTTAATCGGACCACATCGGACGCGATCATTTTGGTCCTAATAACCGGCTGGTCCGATTACACGAACATGCCCTATGTTATAAGACGAGACGTGCTATACGTAATATATTAAAATGTCATTATGACCTTTATTGTGCGGTGCACGCGTATGGCAAACATACAAGCAAGAACTACTGTTGCTTATGAACTTTATTCTTTGAAAAATAAATTTACAAACAAATTCTTCGAAACGATCTACATGATACTCAGCATGCGAAGCAGAATAAAAAAAAGTTTTTATCAAATTCAAGTCAACGTTTGAAGAACTTACTACTGATCTGCCCGTTCTAAGAAACAAAGTGCTTGCTCACGTCCCACTAGTTCTTTTCCCTTTCGGACTTCCTGCTGTACACAGGCGACTTGTGGCTTCTTTTTCATCTTCCCTGCCACGTTCTTTGGTCCATTTAAACGGAATTTTGGTTCAAATAAGCGAATAATATTAGGCTTATGTACATAGGATTTGTTTCGGTTATTTGAGATTCGGTCCGAATAAGCGGCTGGTCCGATTATCCGGTGGTCCAATTAACCGAATTCGACTGTATGTATATATATATATTATATTGTAGATGAAATTATATCGCTATTAGAAATAAAAGATATGCGTGCGTCTATGTGCTTATTAAAAGCTATCTATAAGCCAAACCATTTGACTAACATCTACACAAACATGGCACATATAGAATTATGATGATTGATTTTTTTTGAAATGTTAATTTTTAAATTTTTTTCCACCTTGACTTAAACAAAGATTACAAAGCCAAAGTAATTCTTGCATCATATTAAAATACAAAAAAAAATCTTTCCTAGAATTTTATTTATAAAAGTTGCATTTGTTTCTGAATTTTGACATTTTCTTAAGATTTTTTGCTTTGTTTTTAAAGATCAATTTCGTTCCGGAATTCTAATCTTTTTATTTATCTCGTATATCCTTAAACAAATTATATTCATGTCCTTGTACTTTTCACAGGATATTCTACCACATTGAAAATTAAATAGAATTATATTTGATATCTGTATAAATTGTAACGTGTGTTAAAACGTGTAGTCATAATGTCACGAAATTTAGAAGATCGATGACCCAGACGGTCACTTTTTTTTACAGCTATGTGACGCCATGGGATTGATTTCATGACAAAATAAGCAGATCATGTGCTAAGCAAATTGCTATTTAAAATTGGGCTTATCCAAAATACAACTGTTTGAAAAACTGATTTTCGAATTCCAAATTTTCAAAAATAGCGGTCTTAGCCGGTTTTCAAATTTTTGTCAAAGAAAATAGAATAGGAAAAAATGCTTTCTTTAAGTTATATTAAATAATAAATAAATATCAAAGTCTCTCTCTCTCTCTCTCTATATATATATATACATATATATGTACATACAGAGAGAGAAATTAGGAATTACATATACTTATTACTAACACAAAATAATGATAACAAAAATTATAAAATTTATATTGTTTGCACAAAGTTTAATTTCTCTCAATAATATAGGATTTTAAAAAAACATAAAATATTCACTGAACAGGGATTAAACCTTGTTCTTTTTTTATACTCAATGTTGCCTGAAATTGAAAATACTCTTTCACTAGCTACTGCCCTTTGTTTTTACAGTCTTCATGGCATCGACAAATCTAAGATGTCTGTTCTTTTATTTGTTATCTCAAATAATGAAAATTCAGCTTTCAGTGTCTTTGGATTTGTAAATTTTTCTTCGGAGTCTTTACAAAACTTGTGAACTGATTTTTCCACAACCACTTTTAAAAAAGCATTACTCTGATGAGTAGTTCATTCAATTTGCTGTTCTAGACAAATCTAAATCTAAAATTTTGAATCTAAAGGAAATACACTAGATTTCTTCGTTGAATTAGAAATGCTTTGAGGATTTTTCAAAACAGGAAAATTAAATCTTTAAGCATGCAATTCCAATCCCCTTTTGTCTCTTCTGTATTGCTATTTAATCCATAAGTAAACTCGATATCACAAAAGGATTTTTGCTCCCTTCTGTTCCAAAAACCATTTTATAATAATCTATCCAAATAAAGGTGTATTCATCTCTTAAAATTAATTTGCTAATCAAGATAAAGAAAAATGGTTCAAGAGATGAATAAAAAAGAATTAAAATAAAATAATTCGAAAAGGAAAAATTCGAAATAATTAGTTCAGTCTCTCAAAAATTTTCAAATATCTAAATTGAATGTAAAAATTCTTGTCATTTTTTTTGAAAGAGGGGAAAAAACTGTTTGAGTAGATTTTTAGAATGGGGACAAAGAAGTCCTTTTATAAAGTGATTATATTCTACGTCAGTGTCTTTAAGTTTCTTATTTACGAAACATTTCAAAAGAAAAGTATTATTATCGTCAAATTCTACCTATTCCAATACTACCTATTCCGAGAATTTGACAAATTTTCATTTTTCGGCTTTTATCTGAGTTTAAAAAACGCATTTTTGGTATAATAACTGTCAAACAAGAACAAGATCGTTCAAAATTACTTTAAACTATGCGGATTAAATTTTGTTCTTGATATTCTCACCAAAATTATAACTTTCTATCAAAATTTAAACACAATTCATTCTATTAGTCGGTCTCTCCCGCATATTCCGTCTATTAGTCGGTCTCTCTCGCATATTCAGTTGGTTTATCCTGCTATTCGAATACAAGTTCACATGATACCTACAAAATAGAAAGCTGATTGGATAATATTTCCCAAACAGGTGTAACCTCTAAACTGCAAACATGTAAAAAATTTACAACCAAATCTGACCTGATTTTTTGAATCAGTCATGAGAATTAAAAAAAACTATGATTTATATGGATGGAATTTGATATGTACTTTTTGATTAGTATTATAAAGCTGTATCAAATTTTATTTTCAGTATTTTATTAATTGCGAAAGACATATAAGATTTTTTGCTCAATGTATAGAAATTTTTATCCATAAAAAATGTTTCGCTTGTTAATTTTTTTGTAAAAGGTATATATAGAGGTTTTCGATCACTAGAGGTTCATATAAGCACTTTTACCATGTGTTCGCTTATTTGTATAAACATTATCTTTGTTTCATATCTGCATTTTGTGGATGTTTTCTATAAAAAAAAGTATGCGGCATATTTTGCTTTTAATTTATACTCTTTTTTGTGAATAAAAATCATGCACACTTTTAATTGTGATAGACATAAATAATTCTTTTGCAACAATTTTTTTGCTGAATATATATAAATTTTTAGATTAATTGGTAGAGTATTAATAGAATTTTTTTTCATTATAAAAGAGTGTTTTTCTAAAAAAATTTCAAAAATTAACTGGATGTTCGATGCACAGATATTTTCACTTTGTATAAGTACGATATATAAGAACTCGAATACACTTGTACCTTCTCGAAATAATTTTGTAAATATTATCTTTATTTATTATCTATATTTTGTTTTTCTTAAATGCAGTTTTTGTATTACCTCTTATTATATTTGTTAACCATGCCACTAAGTAGGAATTGCAATTCAAACTACATATTATATTTTATATTTTTTTTACTATTTTTTATGTAGAAAAGCAGAAAATTAATTATTTACAGGTTTCGAAATAATACTCTTCACTCAATAAATCTTGATAGGTAAAAATTTTTTTTCCTCTTTAACAATAATCCATATCATTTTTTTACCACAATGAACAAATATCTCAACACACATTCGCCACTCCTAAACAGAGTTTGTTCATCCTTTTTTTTCACATCTCCACTTTTAAATTGCTCATAAAAACAGATACAAGGGGAAAAAATTATACTTCGTTGTGCAATAAAAACTACCATTTTGTTCTACTATTCCTATATATATTTTTCAACTTTAAAAAAAGGGGCTCGTTTGTTCAAATATGCAAACACGCGATAGCAAAAAAAAAAAAAAAAAAAAAAAAAAGGAGGGAAAAAAAAAAAAAAAGGATGAAAAACTATCGCTCCATTTCGCAAAGAGTTCATTTTCGAACCTTTTTTTTTTTCTCCCCTTCGGAAATTCTAAGGCTTGTATCTGTTTTGCGCGCATTCAAAAGTAAAACGGGTTGCAAAACTAGAAACCACAGGGGCGAATACGTAAAGATGCGTTGAAGCCCTGTTACCGGCAATCGCAAATATTTGCGCCTTTTACCGCCTCAATCCCATAACGCCTGGCGTTTCCGAACAAACCGTTACAGTTACAACTAGGGCGAAAATCGTTCCGGAATGAATATTTTAAACGCGACACGAGGCTTAAGGGATGTACGGGCAGCGCGGAGTATAGGTTGGGAGAGCGAGGAGGGAATAGGGAAAATAGAAAAATAAAAAAGAGAAAAAAAGGAAAAGAAAAAAAAGCAACGCTGGGAAGTAAATAATAATAAATAGTGCGCCAAGGAAACAGTACAGGACGTTCTACGGTTCTCATGGGAAATACACGTTGAATCTAGACTGACTAGCCGGACTTTTTTTTTCCACTGGTGTGTGTGTTTGTGTTTTATTTAGTTTTTACTTCCAGGTAATACAGGCAAAAAAGAACGCCAGTAAAACGTATCGAAAAAGAAGACAACCTTTCTCGGAACCAAGATGGCGTCTTTTCCTGTAGGAAATTACTTTTTTCTCTTTCTTCTGGTTTTCTTGACGAGCGACTCAAATTTTCACTATTCTTTTGAGAGGTATTAGTTTATTTTTGAGGAATTTTATCTTAAAATTAAATGGTTTTGGGCAATTGTTTTCTTTAAAATAAAGATCTAATGAATTAGTATTAGAGTTTCTGCATTCAGCGTATTATACATTTCATGAAAAATATCATAAACACCAGTAGATGACCTATCTAGATTATCTGTTTTGATAATCTAGATAGGTCATCATATAATACAATATTTCAAGTATTATTATTTCAAATATTAAGTAACAATATTTCAAGATTTCGTTGATTACCTAATGAAAGATGTAGTAAAATAATTTCAGGATTATTTGCAGAGTGCTCAAAAAATAAGAAATAAACACTATTATTTGAAGAACATTTTAGATGTAAGTGTATAATAACATCAAAAGCATCCCCAACTTTCGAGAGGTGTTTTTAATCCATCATGCAAGTAATGTCCTGAATGGACCTTCCAATATTAAAAAAATATTTTCTGGCATCACTCTATGATTAAAGGAATTTCAATTTACAGAGCACCAAGAATGATAAAACAGCTCTCACATACTACGGATTTAATGATTTCCTTGTTAATACCAAAATGATTCTTTTAGACACTTTTTTCTTTCCATGTAAAATGGAGCTCATGTTAAGACTCTCCAAATGTGCTATCCTTAGCTCTAGGCAAATTATTGAATGGCATTTCTTTACGAATCTGCTTAAAGATACTCTGACTTACGTCTACATATTGTCACAATTTTATGTTTAAATAAAACCAAATTTTATATTAGCCCCACAACAAGCAAATTGTTGATATTTACCCAACTTATCCCTCACATATATCAGTTTGGTACTTATTAAATTTTAATTGAAGAATAAAACTCCGTTAGGTAAATTTAGCGGAGAAATCCTATAAATAGCATATCTTAAGGTTTAACTATGCTACAGATATACAAAATCATCATCTAGTAGCCCCATTTATGGCAATTAAACACAAAACCTTCAGCTAAATGCTTCTAATTGAGATATCCAACTTTCCCAGTTTCTATATTGTTTCTTAAATAACTTACTAAATATTCCACCCTTTTACATTTTTATGCTATACACTCTCATTTCGCTGGTTGTAAAAAAAAGTGTTTTAATGGGAAAACATCGTTCCATTTCAGTCCAGTCTTGAATTCAGAAACGAAATTGCTTCGAAACTTTAAACTAATTACTGAGGTTTGGGAACAATTAAGTTCCAGGGCGCTTCCACATTCCATTACCAAAAGAGAAAATTTCCTCAAAAAGTCTACTCCAAAACATATGGCAAACGACAAACCCTCCTGTTGCCAATTTTCTTTCTTATTTTTAAAAACTGAATCAATTACAACAACGAGGTGCTTTAAGTCTGGAGGAGATCTTGAGACAGTCGAGCATCACTATTGCAAGATTACTCTTGAATATGCGCAATGCAATTAAAAGAATCTAAGCATCCCTCCATGCGTTGACAGGCTGGAGACAAAGGCTATATCCGCTTCCATCTACCTCTTTTTTTTAATCAAAAGCGCATTCTTCGTCATTTCCAAATCACTGAATGACTCACTTTTTAACAAGATCGGATGGAGATAGTCTGTCTTAATTAACCTTGCGAGCATCGCCGAGTGGATATCATGTCACTAAAAAGGAGGGGGAGAGTGAGTTTCATTCTGCCGTGCTCTAGGTAGGTGGAAATTAACTTATCAAGATTAAGAAGGAGGGCGTGTTCTTTTTTTATTCGGACGGGACTTGGGGTTTGTATTGAAATCTACAACAGGTTATTTGTCAAATTAGGTGGTAGGGGCTTTTGACAAGTGATGGTAGATAGCTGCTTTTTTTTCTCTTTTTTAAAAAATCAGGTGACGTGTTTTTACATTCTTTTTTCCCCTTCCTCTATGAAGTAGTTTCTGATGGTTGTAAATTTATTTTATACTAGCTGGTACCTGCCACAGAAGAAATAACCTTGGATATATAGCATGGAATTTGAAATAGATACCTTGTTTAGTTAAGATTCGTATTTATTTTCTTATCGATAGCGGATACATTCATTGAAATTGAAGGATGTATAAAGGAGAAGAAAATCGTATTTATTAGATTATTATTATTCTATTCTGCAAACAAATATTTATTTTTATGTATTAGGTATGTGTATTCTCTTAGAATTGTAAAGTTGGTCTTCTTTCAGAATGGTAACGAAAAAACTATTTATTGTTTTTCGTCATTCCTTTAATATTCTCAAGTTTAATGTTGGAAAACGTGACTAAAATATTATCTTTAAAAATTGATTAGACATAGATTAAATATTTATAACATAAAATCGTTAATATAGATCAAAAGATTATTTTTTGAAACCTAAGATGGTTAAAAATCCTTTATACTATAATATTTTTGGAAGTTACTGCAAAAAATTCTAAAATTTTATTAGATGTTTAGTTAAAATTTCAAACCCAAAGGATCTGTTCACCTAAAACTTTCTCGCATACTCTGCAATAAAACTATTACTTCAGAGAAAGACTTGTATTGTATTTATGTACAATAGCTGTGAAATATTCAACGTACAGCTTGAATTTAGCATCTTTACTGTTGTGTATCGTTGGCAAGTTAATTTATGGTTAATCCATGGTTAATATAAATAAATGATAAATAAATCGGAAAATATCTTTCATGCTTTAGATTATTGTATTATGCCTATAATCTTCGCATAAGTGCAAGTAATAAGTAGTCGAAGTTTTATCGGAATCGGATGAGCGGTATGGTAGCGCATAAGAGATATACAGACCAACATTCACTTTCATTTATATAAACACAGGCAGTATGAATGCCTTGGAGATATTATCCCACCCTGGTAAATGGATGCACCCGATTGGCGGTAGATATTTTATGTTGCTTGCGAACACTACAGAGCAAAGGTTTTTAGTTTTATTCTGCGAGGCTCCTAGTCACGTTGGAGTTTTAGGCAATGAAGACACTGATTGAGCTGAAGCTTCTAGTGTATGGCAGACATCAATTCCATATCGGATTCAAAACTTAGAATCACTCATTACATCCATTCACTTTGGAAGGAATCTTGGGATCTGGAGACTCATAATCAGTTACATTTCATTAAACAGCATATTCATTCATGGCCCGTTGTGTCCATAAGAAATGCCAAAGTGAAACTGACTCGTCTTCGCATCATTCATACTCGTTTTATTCGAAAACTCCTATTATTTGGCGAGAGAGCATCTAGATGCCCATCATGTAATGTTAATTTTACTGTTACTCAAATTTTAGCTGAGTGCCCCAACTTTAATTCTCATCGCATGACATATTTAAACTCAACTTCACTTAATATTCGTGAATTAGTGGGAGAACCTCCCCATAAGTATATTTTTAACTTTTTCAATGTAGTTGCACGACATTTTTATTTGATTTTCTCCTCTAACTGGCATGCACATTATAGTTTCTTAGAAATTATATCTTAAATACAAAGTAGGGAATATAAAGAAGGATATAAAAACTGTCATATCCATAGGATAAATGAACAAATCTATCTTATAACTTTAAAAGAGTAATTCTTGTGTATTTATTTAAGGCAAATTATATATTTAGGTAAGGTTTTGCTTTTTTAGTTTATCTTTATAGATATATTTCCTGAAAAAACGCGATTTTATACGATTTTTTTAAAAATTAACAATTAGATAAGTATATTCAATTAACGTCTCAAAGTGTGAACAGAGCAGTATAGCGGTCAACACAGCAATAAATGATGATTACTTTGCTAGTCTTTGGTTTGAGTAGCGTTTTATGTTTTTTTTAATTACATATTTATATTTAATATTTTTGCATTCTAAATTTATCTGTATTGGTGTCTTTCCAGTTAAAACAATGCGATTTTGCACACACACAAAAGAAAACATTTTTTATAACTAAGAACTATATATAACTATAATTTACGCACTATCTATAATTCTTCTTCTATCTACTGTCATTTAGACAGTGTCATATAGCGTCGTCACAAATCCGATTTCAAAATGGTAAAACTGAGTGTAAGTTCAAAAATGTAAGTAATGATAGATATACTGTACAATGAACGCCTGTAATATAGAAAATTGCTTCGAATAACATGTAAAACGTGCATTATCAATTTTTTTCCATTTAAATAATGAGTTCATATGTAAATGATAGAAAAATATATATACGTAGTTAATATGTGATCCGTACTTAAATATTTTTCAAGAAAAAAAAACCACTATTTTACAAAAAAAATTAATTAAGTAACGAATGGAATCACAATTAACATTTTAAATGTAATCATTAACTATAACTTACCAAAATTATTATTTCATAAAATATGGTTGCTTTATTTTAGCATATGAAATCGTTGTTAACCAGCAGTTAATCGAAAAAAACTAATGCTTAAAATTCACTTATTGTGTTAAGTCGCTAAGAATGTTATTGTGTGTAATTTTATGGTAAAGTATATTACACAATAGGGATTGGGAATTAAATGCAAAAATTAATGACATTAATTCCATCATTGCAGTATGAAGGTGACATTCAATTCTTCTTTCCTTTTCTGTCATGGCAATATTTCAATGTCAAATAAATAACTCGCCTAATAAATTTCAAAAGTAATATTGCAATACGCGAGAAAACAACTTCATTCCGAATTCGCGTTCGGCACAAAATCCGCGACAAATCCCTGCCATATTTTACTTCGCAGATTTCTGTCTGCGTTAAAATTTCGCACCGGAGGATCTTACAGGTGTCTTTTTTCTTCTTCTTCTTCTCTCCGTCCCTTCATCCCCTCTCAAATCCTTTGAGAAAAATAACCATATTTTATTCGTCGTTTTTTTTTTCTCCCTCGGCAGCCATATTCTGTCGCGAGAAGTAGGGAGGTGGGTGGGGACCAAAAAAAAAGACAGGAGATGGAAAAGACAGTAAAATTAAGACGGAAGATCAAAAAACACGACGACAGGCACACAATGGAAGCACCGTTTTCCTGCCGATAGATTAAAATAGCAGACAGGATGACATTTTGACAAGACTCTGCCTCTCTGGGGAGAGACCTTGAAAAAATAGACCAGTCCTTAAGTTCATGGGGAAGCTCTGGGGAGGGCTCTTCTTTTAAGGTTCTTCAGAGTAGCCGAGCGAGTTGGAAGACAATTCCAAACTAAATATAAGGAACATCGTGCAGCTAGCAGGGTATATTTTCTTCCAGGTAACGTTAGTCTCTACTTGTTTATACAAAATGATTAGAAAACTTTATCTAAACACTTCAAAAGCCGCGCATACAAAATTTCCAACTAAATATAAGGAGCATCATGCTGCTAGCAAGGCATATTTTCTTCCAGGTAACAATAGTCTCTACTTGTTTAAATAAAATGATTAGAAAACTTCAAAAGCCTCGCATAAAAAATTCAAAACTAAATATAAGGAGCATCGTGCAGCTAGCAAGGCATATTTTCTTCCTTGTAACAATAGTCTGTACTTGTTTAAATAAAATGATTAGAAAACTTTATCTAAACACTTCAAAACTCGCATACAAAATTCCAAACTAAATATAAGGAACATCGTGCAGCTAGCAAGGCATATTTTCTTCTTGGTAACAATAATCTCTACTTTTTTAAATAAAATGATTAGAAAACTTTATCTAAACACTTCAAAAACCACTCATACATTAAATTATTGAAGACATTATGGATTACACAGGTTGGTTGGCTAATTTAATTTTAATGACCCAAGAGCCAAAAGTAGACCATACTGTGCTAATCATGTGGTTTGAAATGTAACCAAGTGTGAAGTTAAAATATTTAAAATATATTAAAAATCGTTGGTAAAACAGTAATAATCAAACTGAGAGATCAATCAGGCAAAACAAGTCCATTGTTGAATAACAGTTATATAAAATTATAAAATCCAACAGCTTTTAAATAGTTAAAAATATAATGAAGGGGAGGTTCTATAGGAGAGGATGCATGGATTTTAAATGATATTACTATAAAGCATAATGGAAATGTGAGGGCAGATTGGTTTGCAAAGGCTGCCACTAAGAGCAAAATCGGCATTGCCGTTAATATTCTTAAATCCTTTTACAAGAAGGATACGAGAAAAACTTGATGAAGTTTTGGAATCAAGAATATTTCATATCTAATATAGTAATTTTTTCCATCTACGAATAAGATACTGTCATGCCATCATTTTTATACTAAATACAGAATAACCCAATTTATCACTGGTCATGGTAACTTTAATAGCTATCTATATAAATTTAACTTGTTTCCATCGTCTGCTTAGGATTATAACATTGGTGGCGAGAAAAATGTTGCACATGTGCTCCTTCTATATTCCAAGTCTACTGTAGCAAGACAAAAGCTAAGACTGGCTCTCCAGGCCATTAATATAAATTGGTCTCCAATGTTCATCAACTTGCTTCCACCAAAAATGCTTTAAATTTTTTTTGTTAATTTATTGTTGACACCTGTTAAATAGTCTTATTTTTAACTTAAATTTTCTTTTATTCTTATTTTAATCCTTCATAACTGTTAAATTTTCTTATTTTCTTTTGCTATGTGTTTAATACTTACTTCTATAAGCCCCGTGTGATACTTTGAGGTGCACAGGGATTTTATAAATGTTTCAATTATGTATATCAATAGCGTATATATATATATATATATATATATATATATATATATATATATATAT
>JAPMOQ010012754.1:64110-77835 GCA_026543055.1 Argiope trifasciata
TTATTCATTGCCTAGACCATCTGGTGCTTCAATTATTCATTGCCTAGACCATCTGGTGCTTCAATTATTCATTGCCTATGAGATTTCGAGTTTCAATTATTTGTTGCCTTCAATTATTCTAAACATCCTAACGAAAACAGGATCATGTTCTTGTATGATTAAAAAAGCTAAAATTTTGGAACCTTCTGGAATATTCAAGAACAAAATTACATTTCGTACATTTTTTTCAACATTTTTATAAAAATACAGATTTAAAAAAAAAAATTAGACGAGATTTTTCTGAAATATATTTTAACACGGATGCTTTTTAGAAATGTAAATCAACACACAAAATTACCTTCATGTTTGTAAGTTTCCTAGGAATAAAAGTCTTTTCTTTATATTTACCATAATTCTATCATATTTTTTAAGTTACTAGAAAACTAGAAGATGTGCCTTCTAAAAGGATTAGTATTCTCTTAACATAATCACGTATATTATTGTAACGGACGCAAGTTGTATTTACCAGAGGCCGCAATGACGAGTCAAGATCATTTTGAACAGAAACCAGAGTTGTAAAATAGGATTATCTAATACACATTCTTTTACTTTCTTGATATTATGTGTATAATATGCACCAAGACTTTGTATTTGCTGTGATGTTTATTATATATATTTCCTAATACAAAGGAAAATAGTCAGCATTATTCACATGAACTGCATTCTTTTCGAAGAAATGCTCAAAATCATTTTTCAAGAAAGAAATATTCCAAAAAGTGTACATTTCCGGAACAACAAAAAAGGTAAGGTGACTTTGTTACTCATAAAATTTGATTAATATCCCCAATTATTCTGATTAAATTAAGTATTAAATTCTTTATTATATATTATTTGATACTCCGACTTATAATCATTTGTCAATTCTATCTATTTATCTATCTATTCGATATACGGTAAAAGTGAACAATAGTGTGCCCCTTGTTGCGCCAAAGATGCCAAGTCGCCAATAAAGATGGCGGACAAAGTAAACAAATACTTCTATGAAACAGTATTGGTAATCACTTCATGCATTAAAATTATGATCTTAATTGATATTAGAATTTTGATTTTTATCCGAGATTTATTTAATCTGTTTGAGATTTTTATTTAATTTTTTAAACCTTTAGAATTTCTATCGCTGTTTATCTTAGCAATTTTGTAGAAATATTTCAAACCGGCCACGCCGGTCTGTTGTGTAAAAAGCAAAGTTTATAAAATGCAAAACCTGTCGGCCTCTGAAGAAGGCAGATTTTTTTAACTTAAAAAAAACAAAAAACATTCTATCGATGGAAGCGAGAATTTGGTAGCTTCGCTAGCCCATTAAACATAAGGATTATGTGGATAACATGAATAGTATATACAAACAAATATTCTTTTCTAACTTCATCAACTCTTAAAAAATATTCCACTCACCCTTCATCCATTCTGCAGATTCAAAATATGTTTCTCCGAAATCCATTCTTGCACAATTGCCTACATAATTTATTAATGAAACGACCATTTCAGCAGCAAAAGAATTACGAGAACTGCGAAGAATTAAGTTGCAGCTGTCTTTCAATATCAGAACGCAGACGATTTCGTAACTTAGGATTTCAGACGATTTTTCAAAGCGGATTCTAACAATTAAAAATAAACATTTCCAATTCGTATTCACATAAAAAATATAATTGTATTTCTTATTAATTGTTAAAAAATTCAGTTATAATAAAGCCCAAAATTAAAATCCGTAATCGATATATATTTTTTTTTCATTTAACATTTTTCGTAAAATAGTTGTTCATGTACAACTCAACTGTTGTAAAAAATAGCAAACAAAACAGAATTAGGGCACACTATGCTTCACTTAAACTCTATATTCTTATAATAAAGAGGAATTTTTTCATGTGTATATTGGCGCTTTATAGGCCAGCTTGTTTCATCTACAAACACCACATTTATGTTTATACTTGGAGAATTGGAACGTGCTTTTTTGCCTTAGATTTTGAATAGGAATCTTAATTAATTAAAAATTTAAAAATACTGGCATTTGTAAGTGTTAATTGCCGAAGATATTACAACTCAAAATTGATTTTTACATCATTTTTAGGCGCAAAAAATTAGCTTTTCAAATATACCAATGTTTTAACTTATGAATCAAGATTTTATTTTTAATAAATTTCTTAGAAAAATTTTATTTTTCATGTATAAAAAAAATAATAAACAATTAATATTTAATTTTTCAAAAAACTATTTCGCACAAAATTAAAATAAAACTTAACCTGCACTAGCACGTTATGAATGCCCTAGAAAAATTAACTTTTATCAGCGAGTTGTCATGACGTTGACAAAAACTCAGAATGAAAAATTATGTTAACCCTAAAATGTAAAAGTAAAGAAAAAGTAATTCAATGTACAATTACTCACTTAATACAAGGGCTTGTTTATTTCTTCAAAAATAAACACGTGTAATAATTTTAAATATAATTTGCCCGATAAATTAATTTACGCCTTTTTACCATTCTATAAGCCATTTATAGAATGGTAAAAAGGCGTAATTTACCATTTTTACCATTCTATAAGTATATATAATAAAAGTCAAAATAAAATAACCATATTGAATACAATTTGTATCAATAAATGTTCCGATAAATTATAAATTTTAAAATTTTATATAGATTATCTGTTCTTAATGAAATATCCTTATACTAATACTACTATTTTTTAAAAAATCTCTACTCTAACTCTTAACTCAGCGTTTTGGCTGTTAAAATTGATTGAGTTACGAACATTTGAATGCCTGTATTCCATTTCTATAAAAATTTGCTATTTTAAACTTTCTCCATCGATTGTCTTGAAAAAATATCCAATCAGATCTTGGACTTTCCATAAGACTGATTGGGGCCGTGGAGGCCTGGTAGTAAAGTCTTGACTTGAAGATTTCACCGAAAAACTGTCACATAACGGGGTCTGTTGTTTTAAATCCGTCAGACCAAATGACCTCCAATTTTGTTCTGTGGAATTTCGGAAAGGGGAGTGCCAGCTCTGGTGTCGTCTTCGTCATCTGACCACGGTCCAAATTTTCAATGTCTCTCCTAAAATAGCCCTGGTGTTGCTTTACATCGGGACGTTAATATAACTAAACTAAACCACGAGATTGATTGTTTAAAATAATGAAATTGTTGTTTGCTCTATAATAATGATATATAAAATTTAGACTTCATAACTGTTTACAGAAGTGCATTTATTGATTGAAATAAAGTCAAATATTATATATCGTATTTAAATCTTTTTGAAGGTAAAACTGGATTTTAAGATAAATCAAAAAAATTTTTATTGAATAATTCTTTTAGATAATTGTACCGTATAAATTCTTAAATATCTGTTTATGTAAAAATACAATATTGAAAGATTCTATTTCAAATTCTAATTTAAATCTTAGAATCAGAAAAATATATAATACTATAAACCAAAAGATTCGAGGCTTCTATAATAATAATAATACCAGTTCTATAATAATGTGATTTCGAAATATGAGCTTTAAAAATATTTTGGTGAAGAAGCTATTGAAAGACCAAGATACATAAATATTTAATTGAAAATTTTAGAGAACACTACTTCTGATAAATCTCTGATAGCTATGAAGACTAGTTTTTCCATTTCTATTATCAGTCCACTCTCTTCTTATATTTGTATATCTTGTTCAAATTTTTATTCGTCCACTCCAGTTAAAATACATTTTTTAAAACTTATTGTGGATAACACTCGATATGGATACATGTTTTTTAAATGTTAATTCATTCTTTAAATTTAATTAATGTTTAATACTTTAAATAAAGTTTTTGAAGTTTTTAATGCAAATTGAAATCAATAACAACTACTCAATTTGTAAAATGCGAGGATTTTTAGTATTTTTCACGTAAAGGTGAAGAATGCGAGTTCAATTCTTGCAAAAAGCAATAACGTTTTGATAAATTAATTAATTTTAGTTTTATATAAGAGAAAAAAATATTTTATATGGAATATTCGGCAGGATATAAATTTAAAAATAAATGTCATCAGTGGCATATTTATTAGAGTAGCTGGAGAAAATAATTTATTTTGCCACTTAATATTATGATTCTGTCATACGTATATATATATATATATATATATATATATATAATTATATTAATTATAATTATTTAATAAAAATAATTAAAATAAAAATTTTCTTTATTGACCTTAGTATAAATTGACTTAATTTTTAATATTACTTGTTAATAAACGTATCACAATGACACAATAATATTTTATGGAAATTCATATTGTGCATCATACGCTAATAAAAACATTATGTGAATTTAGAAAGTTAGATAATGTGTTGAAAAACTGTCAGTTGGTTGGGAGAATTCAGTGACGTTGTTAAAGAAGTGTTGAGTTTATAATGCTGCTTCCCTGCGCATTTAGTTTTCTAGAAAGGAAGAGGGTTTTACTGATATCTCTAGTGGATTCGGAAAGGGTACCAGGTCAAAGGCCCTGGACATGGATAAATTCTTCGACGGATTCTGAGACGACCACATTTCGAAGATTGCATCTCATTAAGGGGTGCGAGGTGGAAAGATTAGCGCATTTCCGGTGACCTTGGATTTCCCTCATTCGATACTGTTTTTCATGTGATTTCTGGCGGCATTTTATTTTAAGGTATCCATGTTAAAAACAATATTTAATCGATCACATCAGATAATATTTGTACAATTTTTATTTCTTGCAAGTCACACTTTCCTCTTTCCAAACAGTTTATGCTTTCTAGGAAAAGGTAGATCTGATGTATCGTCCAGGGGAATTTAAAAAAACATATTTTCAGCTTACATTTGTGCTTCACTTCAACTTTCTCAAAATTTTAATTCTCACAAAAATCTTCCACCTTTAACACGATATCTCAATAGAGGTATTGACATAAAAATATCAGCGAGTGTTTTAAATAATATGGGCAATGAAATGAGCCATAAGTTCCATTGTTGGTGAAATGCTTTTTTATTTATAAACGTTTTTAGAAGAATTAAGTCCTAAATTTATGGAAAAAATGCATCTATATGTATATTTTTACCCGTCACTTCTTTGCATTCAAAATCTTTCTTAGATTTCGATTTATTTCCTCCGTTTTTATATTCTACAACTTGTGTAGAAAGAAAAATAGGAATGCTGCATTACCCTTTTTTGTAGAGTGTTAATCGTCTCGGTTCAATGTCATTAGAATTTACTACACATTTTCCTATTTTTCAAAATATACTATATTTAAAATAATTTTATTGTATTCAGAGTATTTCATATTAAAATTGACAATGCATCTTAAAAAACCATAGTTTTAAATAGTTTTTAAGAAATCCAATTTTTCAAAATTTTTCCTTCGAACGCAGTTGGATACCTTAGCTGAAAATTTCGTATTGATATGGGTTGTTCAGTCGTAGAAAAGTTTTCTGGTACAGCATATTTATATTATTTTAAAGACAGTTTACATTTACAGCTATTCCTTATATGAAAATAAAGCGTTTTAAGCAGAATAAACTCTGAATTATCTATTGTTGTTTATCTTAAAATATTGCCGAAAAAATTCCATAACATATAAAAAAAGTTATCTATATAAATAAAAATGAAAGTTTGTCTGTATGTCTCTTATGCAGTGTTTTCTGGCCAAATAGTTCCTTGTCTGTTCAAAAATGTTCTTAGTCTATTCAAAACTTTAGCCCAAAGAGCAGTAGAAAAATGGCAGATTCAATGACAAGAAAGTATCGAATTTATATAATCCGTTGGTCATTGGCGCTTTTCCTATCTCTGATACTGTTTTGGAATAAAATCCTTCAAAATTTTCGATGAGATGCAGTGTAAGTGTCCTTACGATGTGACTCATTGTCCCTTCACTATATATAGTCATCACTTTTATATCCATTGCCGTCACCGTTCTCATGAATGTAACCACATCAATTAGGTGCATTGAACTGTGTTACATCAGAATCCATATGACTTTTGTTCAAAACTGAAAAACGTAATCTCTTGAAACTTGCATATTTCAAATAAATACAGTAAATATTTGTTACGCAGTGTAGTTTGAAATAATGGCATGAGTTTTGCCTCGCCCTGAACATATATGCAGTAATATAACGTTGTAATCAGGGATGAATTTTTAATGTTCACTCAATATAACTGTTAATCCTTCAGAGGTATTCACTCTTCGGAAGGAGCAACTTTTATGCAGCCGTTAAAATACAACTGCGCCTATTGTACATTTGGATTTTTAACATAGAAAATCTGCTCTTTGAAACATGGAACAATTAAAGTACACTGCTTGAAAGTTGCTAAGGTACAAATGATTTATGCAAAATTACATCTCGAACAGCTGATTAATAAAAGTACATTCAAGTTTAGAGGGTGTGGTAGATCAGGATTCGTTATCTGTACAAAAGATATTGCATTCAAGCTCATAATTCGTACGAAAGTTCATGCTGCTTGATGGCCAAAGTAGTGCAAGATGTTATAAATTTTTCTCTTGAAATTCTGTTTGGTTCTTGCAGTAATTAAGAGCAAAATGTTAGCAAGACATCAATTGAGTGCCTACGGTTGTAGACGAGCAGTTGGGTGACTGGAAGCAAGTCAAAGTGTCACCACTATAGCTTCTGCAATGAATGTATCAAAGAGTGTCATCTCGCAATTGAAGAAGGTCACTGAAGGTGGAAATGCTTTGCAAAAGCATAACAGGGGGCTGTAGTAGGAATATCACATTTTTAGAGGATCTCTATGTAGCTCTTTGTAAATTGGTCTAGAGTGATGTTTTCAGACGAATCTCGTTTCAGTGTGACAAATGATTCTGGCCACTAATTACTCTGGAGAGGGCGTGGAACACGTTATACTCAACAGTTTATTAGAGAACCTGACAGGGAAGACTCAGGCATACATCAAGCACAATGGCAGAGCACCGCTTCACATCTTTGAGTGAGAAAGCGTTACATCGCAACGGTATTGCAGATAAGTTGGATCATGTTTACCTTTTTAGGGGTGCTGTAGGTCCAGCCTTTTTTATATATGGACAGTAATGTGCGATCACACAGAAGCTTTGATGTATAGGACACACTGTAAAGTGATAATATTGATGATCTGCTAACTCTCCCGTCCTAAATCCCATTGAACTTCCCTGGGATGCTCTTGGAAGACGAGTTTCACAAAGAGTGAAACCCCCGAGCAGTGCATGAGCACAACATTGCCTGGAGAGAGAAGTAGGACAATGTCCTCCAAGAACGATAGTTTAGTGGAGTCGTGGAGAACCAATGCAAAATGTGCATTAGTGTCAGTGGTAATCACAAATCTTACTATGGTACTCATCTCTGAGTCATTCTGTCCTGAATATCAATTTTTGTGGAGATGTTTGAAAATCATCCAAGGAGCATCTTTTTTATTTTTAAGTTATTAATTCTTAGATGTGCCGATATCTTCTCCCTTTTGCACTACAATAAATGTACATCCCCCCAATCCCCCCAACTAAACAGTTTCTCACTTCATTCATTGACTATACTTAATTATTCCGAAAAATGTAACTGTTCCCTAGCAATTATTATGCAGTGTAATACAAAGAGTTAATATATATAGGAAAAGAGAATTTTAAAAAAATGTCAATTTAAAGCTATAATTTATTGCTAATAATGCTAAAATGACGCAATTAACTCTTTTTAATAAAACACTTAATTGGCTCTACATGCATGCATTCCACGTTCTATGCTCAGCTTAATTTATCTATTAGTTCCTTCAAAATTATATCAATAAGAATGTTCAAGACCAAAAATTAGAAAAATTAGCTATAATTTATTGCTAATGATGCTACTAAATTAATAATGTTAAAATAATGCAGTTAACTGCTTCTAATAAAACAGACTTAATTGGTTCTAAATGTATGCATTCCTAGTTCTATGCTCAGCTTATCTATTAGCTCCTTCAAATTTATATCAATAAGAATGTATAAGACCAAAAATTAGAAAAATTTATATTAGGTTTTTTATTGCAAACAACAGTTATAGCTACTAAGCAATTTGGAATGCAATGCTTCTAAACATTGTAACTAACAACATGAGAAAATAGCAGCATTGAAATGCAATCCAGTGCTTACAGTAAGTCAAGATCACGTCTACAGATGCTTAATTAGATGTAACGGTACCTTACACGGATCGTATTCTTAGTATCTCTCTTAATTTGTTCCGAACCAGCAGCGAAATCTTAGCTTCGATATTAACAAGACTCCACCAACCACCTGCAACAGCAGCCGGATCTCAGTTTGCATTCCACCCCCTTTTCCCATTCGGAAATCCCGTTCACTCCAAATAGGACTTAGACCTTCTCAGATTTTCGCCTGCATACCGGCTCTGCATTATTAAACGAGGATTAAATAACGTTTTCCCAGGTACCCCCTCGGAATACGGACAGCAGCCCCTTTGTTCCTTGTCGAGGAAGGGGGTCGGCGAAGGGGTGTGTGTGGGAGGCGTGTCAGAAATTCCTCCTCTGTTCTTTAAGCCTGTTAGCGAAAAAGCCCTTTTTCTTGCCTTTTAACCCGAGGATTTGTATCCGGAAGACTCCGGCATGCAGGAAGGCACCAAGGACCCCTTTTCGAAAATTACTAAATTTTTCGAAGGCAGGCAAAGAGTGTAATCCCTCACCATTTTGCTCAGTTTCCTAATTGGCCGGAAAGGCAGAAGAAGAAGATTAACTGAATTCTTACGAGGGGGTACTGCTGCAGACAGACGATTTAATAAGGAATTTTCACCACCTTTTTGAGCCGAAGAATTCTTCGGGGAGACAGTGGGGGGGGGATGGGACGAGGAATTTTTACACCGGCTGATCTATTTCGCAGAGTGATAAATATATGCGTGGCTTTTGTTCCTTTGGAGTGATATTCGCAGAGGTGAAGACTATGTATTTCTAGCGTCTTAATTTGTTTGGACTTTTCGTAAAGGGGATGGAGGAAGGAAAAAGGACGATAGAGATTTCTTAAGTTCTCGTGCTTCGAATTGGGGATTGGATTTGTTTATTCTTTCAATGAAGTAAATAAGGTGTCACTGCATAAGAAAATACTATAAACAAATAGAAGAAAATTGATGCTTTTTTTCATTTTATTGATTAAATTAAGATTTTTTTTATACCAGGTGTTGTTCCATGACATAGAAAACCCTAGAAGCACGTAAATATTGGGCAATATTGTATGGCAATGATCAGTATTGCTTAATATTGTGGAATATTGTTTAATATCATATAATATCGCACAATATTGTACAATATAAAGCAACAGGCTATGATACCAGGGAAAAAAAGAATATTTCACAAGTTCAAGAAATTCAGAATTTTCGAGCAAGCTTTTATTTGTGAATTAATGTAATAAAATGAAAATTATTGACTGAAAGTAAAATTACAGTGGTGTCTCTATAATCAGCATTTTGCTACATTGATCTCTTCAGTCGTTTGGCATTTTCAGAGGGATGAGTATAACAATATTAAATTGAAACCAGACGTTGCCATTTTGATGTCAAAGACTTTAGGATTATATAAATCATAGATAATTTTAGCATTCCAAAATATATTTCATAATATTTATTATATGTGTTACCGTGAATAACCGAAATTGCAGAATGTTGACACTCGCAGGTGAATGTCAAAATAATACCAACCAAATACTTCGGTGAAAGACAGAAAATTTTATTATATTCTTATATAATCGGTCTATCATCGGTGTATGCTGACAATCATCGGCATGCTGTGGTGGAGGTCGAAACGAGATACCATTGTTCACGGAGAGATGACACCACTGTGCGAATACAATCGTTAATACAATATAATAAACATTATATTGTATTATTGTATTCGCACAGTGGTGTCAATCGAATATAAAATATTATGAAATATAAATATATTTCATAATGTTTATTATATATGTTACCATGAAGCCCCGAAATTGGAGAATGTTGGCCCTCATCGGTGAATGACAACATAATATCAACCAAATACCTCATTGAAAGGCCGAATATTTTATTAAATTCTTATACACTCGGACTATCATCAGTGTGTGTCAAAAATAATCGACATGCTCTGGTGGATATCGAAACGAGACACCGATTTCACGGAGAGGTGACACCACTGTACGAATACAAATAACTGGTATCGGCCGTAGTCGTAGAGATGACTGAAATGTGCTGGTGACTGTTGTTGGAACAAAAGACTCCGACTTTTACAAAACTAGCAAACAGAACTGGTACTCTCAAGCAGTTTTATATTCACGATCAGTCTGTAATTTGTAAAGAAAAGTTACTTTCCATAGATGATATTCATTCTCAAGAAATTTCGTTTAGAGACAGCTAATTCGAGAAGTGGAGGGTAAGAGCGCACAAGCCGTTATCCAAAAAGAAATGTTTCATTACTAAATGCATTCGTAAAAGTAAGGGTGCAATTAAAAGTGCCATAACAGTTTAAAATTTTGTAGCAAATAATATAATATAACGTCAATTTAATAATTAAATTTAATACTATAACTTTGTTTAATAGTTTAATACTATAGCTTTGTTTAATAGTTTAATTACTATAGCTTTGTTTAATAGTTTAATACTGTAGCTTTGTTTGATAGTTTAATACCATAGTTTTGTTTGATAGTTTAATACCATAGCTTTTTTTGATAGTTTAATTACTATAATTTTATTAGCTTTAAGTTTAATAGTTTAAAGTACTATAGTTTTTTAAGTTTGATTACTATGGCTTTATCCTATTTTAACATATGATTCATAATATGTTTTTATGAAAGATAATTTTAAAACGCAACAAACAATTTTTTTTAAACATTCACCATCAGTGCATGTTGATTGTCAACATACACTGGTGATAATTCGAATATGTAAGAATAAAACAAAATATTCGATATTTCACCGAGATATTTGGTATATGCTGACATTCACCGGCGAGTGTCGACATTCTCCAACTTCGGGTACTCACGGTAACATATATACAGTTTTCTGCTATTTGATAATATTTTATATTATTAAAGATTTTGATATTAAAAGATGGCTGGTAGATAAACCTAAGTTACTTCAGTTCTATGGTCTGAATATGCCAGGATTATTCTGTATTAGAAATATCAATCCGAGTTTATGCAAACATGAATAATTTCTTAATGGGCATGAGAGTGTGTACACGAAGTGCTCTTGTTTCATTTACTCATTTGCGCAGGGCATAGATGTGCGTGAGAAAATATAAGTAATAGGGTCTGAATTAAGATTTAATATTTCTTGACTGTTAAAACTGATAGCGACAAAGTATAGCCATTTAATATAAAATTGGACATGATGAAATAATTCGATAAGGCATTCAATAAAGATAATAAAATTTTTCAACATTACGGTAAGACATTTGTAAAAGTTAAAAACTATAACCAGAATTTTTGTGTGTGTGGGTTTAAGTGTGTGATCAAATTTTTCACCGCATGAAAAATTAAAAACTTCGGCATCTACAACTGATGAGGAATTATTTACTTAGT
This sequence comes from Argiope trifasciata, assembly GCA_026543055.1. Classification (NCBI taxonomy): domain Eukaryota; kingdom Metazoa; phylum Arthropoda; class Arachnida; order Araneae; family Araneidae; genus Argiope; species Argiope trifasciata. The sequence goes on from JAPMOQ010012754.1 coordinate 75,641, forward strand.
CATGATAAGATTTGACAAAAGTAAATATTTTGGAGAGAGCAGAGAATTATGATGTAAAATCTTGTAAATCCAAAAGTAATATAATCAAAAAAGTGCATTTAAAAATATTTACAAGGAAACATAGTTTCACATAGTCATAATAACTTTCAAAAGAATAGAGAGAGGTTCCATGAAAATATCAAAGCAGTTAGAAAGCATATATGAAGGCATTGAGTATACTTCATGGACCATTAACGTGAAACTCCCGCTGAACATAAATTGAAATCATAGAAGTAAAATAAATTCCACGAACTCACAATTCAATTTTATTTTATTTTATTGAACTACGTGCAGCAACATCATTTGTCTTTAGCCTACCATTATTATTTCAATACACCATTAATATCTAAATTACTTAGATCAAATTTATTCAATTATTATTAGTTCGCACTCTCCTTATATATCTTATTCGAATTTTCAGTCTTTGATAAAATTCTTTTTATTCATCCACTTAAGTTTAAATTCATCTTTTAAAAACTTGTAGTTGATGATATGTTAATACAGTTTTTTTTTTTCAAAGATTGGTTTATTAATGAAATTTTTCCAGTAATTTCTGTTTGGACCCCAAAGTCGCCACATGTTCGGTTACTGATGCGGCACCCAATCATAAATAATATAAGATATACGTAAATATAATTAGGAAATAAGTAGAAATTGAATTAAATTTTTATATAGTCGCTGTATTTAAAATTTTTTTATCATTAATATGTTTAGAAACTTTCATTTTGACCCCTATTTTTTGATGATTTATTTTCTGATTTACATAAAAATTATTCTTTACGATTAAGTGGATTTACTGAATGGATTTGATTTCCTTATGGAACAGTTCAGGTGATGGCCATATCTCAAAATGACGAGGTCGTCCCAAAATAGCCCTAGAGTTGCTTAACAAAGGGACGTTAATATAAACTGAACTAAACTGTTAGCTAAACTAAAACCTTATTAAACTGCATTTCAATTTGAAATTTTTGAAATGTAATCAAGAAAAAATCACTGAAGAATATGATAGAGCCCATTGATTTATAGATTACTATATATCTGAAAGGGATTAAGTAATTAATATTGCAACAGTTTGATCACTTGCAATAGTTTGTAATCCAGTAAATCAGTGTTCTTCTTATTTGATGTATCTATTTATTTACGCATTTACAGATAACCATTAGCTGAATACTCCGATCCCACAGACACATGGAAAGAATTCCATAGCTTATTGGGTGGGATACACTTTTTTCCATAGGCACATGGAAAAAAAATCAATGACCGGATCACCGCGATAACAATTCCAGTTGGAAGGAAATACGTTTGAGTCCTAAGGTCACACAACCCTTCCCTAAGGAAGTACGTCCCATCATTATTTATGGGAGGTAGTTACTGTTTGACAACGATTGTAAAACCGTCCATGCTTTTGCGCATGCGTTAGGAAGGGTTTAATAATAGGGATGAGAAGAAAGATGAAAGGAGATGTTCACATCTAACAATGATGACTCGCGGTTTATGAAACGCAAACATTATAGATAATTCTCAATACTTTCTGGAAAAAACACTTATTTACATTAAAATATTTCAGAGTAACTGCTATTTAAGGTAAGGGGCGTAAACATTAAATTATAAAGATTAAATGAAAAAATTTTGTTCTTAAAATTTTGTAAATATTTTTTTCACAAAATAATAATGATCTTTTTCATATTAAAACATTTCCTTTTTAAATGTTATTAAATTTCTTCGGCAATATTTTAATTCGCCGTTTTCTGCTCCTTGGTCGCAACATTTAATGATATATATATTTTTTCTTTAGACTTTTTTACCACTTTTAGCTATCCATATCATTTTTATTCTGAGTCAAAATAAAAATGCTGCCAGAAATAACACAGCGCTCATATATATGTAATAAAAATTGAAATAAAAAGTATTTAATGGGGAAAATCCAAGATCAAATATAAATACCTGAAATGCGCTTATCATCCTGCGTCTCCCCCCTTAATGAAATGTAGTTGTCAAAGTAAGGTCATCTCAGAATCCGTTGATGAACAGTAACTGTCCAATTTTTTCTTTACCCTTCAAGTTGGCGAGAACCATTCACCATAGCAGAAGCTTCTCATCCTCTAATTTGAGGTGACCCCCCCTCTCTTCAGTGAGAGAATATTTGCTGATAAAAA
>JAPMOQ010012754.1:77845-113269 GCA_026543055.1 Argiope trifasciata
AACGTTTCACAGATATCACTTGAATTCAAAGGTATCTTGTTCACGAAAAAAACCAAATTTAGATAGAACAGAATGTTAACTGTGAATTGATCCATGGACTTAAAAGAACTTTTCTTTTTCTCTACTTTGAGGTGAAGTCCTCTTCCTCCTCAATGAGAGAATATTTGATGATAAAAAGCCACCAGAAAAGGCCTCACTTTTCCATTTTCGACTTTATTTTTTGTTGTAAAAAATGACTTGACGCATTTAAACCTTGCAAAAGATTCATAAGGACATTTCTGTTTGCAATAAATGGATTTTTTAAACATTTGATATCAAATATTTAAAAATTTAATTGGTGTATTTAAATGAAGACACTAAGTAAAAACATTTCACGGATAAAACTTCAAAGGTATTTTGATCAAGAAGAAAACCAAATTTACATAGAATTGAATGTTAACTGTGAATTGATCCATGGACTTAAAAGAACTTTCCTTTTTCTCTATTTTCAGGTGAACCCCTCTCCTCCTCCTCAGTGACAGTATATTCGCTGATAAAAAGTCACCTGAAAAGTTCTCATTTTTCCATTTCTTATTTTACGTTTTATTGTAAAAAATGACTTGATTCATTGAAATTCTGCAAAAGATTCTTAAGGAAGTTTCTGTTTTCAATAAATGAATTTTTAAACATGTGATAACAAATTGTTAAAATTTTAATTGGTGTCTTTAAATGAAGACACTAACAAGAAACATTTCATGGATAAGACTTATTTTTAAAGGTATATTCATCACGAAGGAAACCAAATTTACTTAGAACTGTGGATTGATCCATGGACTTAAAAGAACTTTTCGACTAGGAATTCGGGATCGCTCACCAAGACGAATCCTAACAAAGTTAAATGAATGATTAGCTACCCGTTATCAAAAAAGAGTTCATATTTTGGTAGATTAAGTTACAAAGACTGCATGCTTTCAGCTGCTTAATTATTCTTCAGACTCAAGATAGCTTAGGCAGAACGTTCTCCTCTTCTTCTCCTTCAAACAGTTCTTTAAAGATAGGCTTACATCAAAAGACAGCATCAGCCAAGATATTCAATGAGAAACAATGGTAATACCCTTAAGATTTAATAACATAATACCTAGTTAATTTCATTGCCTCATTCACATTTCTGTCTCGAAAGAATGAAGGCACTACCTTCATTTTTGCAGACACATAAGGCTTTTCTTAATCGCAGGCGAATTACTTCAGCAGCTTTTACAAGATCCGTTTACACCAGAGTTATCTTTCAAGGAAATGGAGTTAGACAAAGGCTTTTAAAAGACTGAAATCCCAAACTAATGTATTCAGCAGCTTGCCTTTTCCAACAAAAGATGCAGCTAACGCACACTTAAGGAATTTAAATTAAACCCATTTAATACCATCAGATATGAGACTGAGAATCTTTCATTATTCGAACGTCAAAGAGCCGGGTGTTGTAACAGGAATCTTTGCTTTGGAAAAATACTGCCTGAACTCGATCACTCCGATAGAGTTAAATGAACGAAAAGCAACCTATGCATTAACATAACAAACAGAAGAGAGAAGCTGTACATGTATTGTGCTGTATCAAAGGAGGAAGTTCAGTTCTAGATTAATATAATAGGCCCTCGAACAGGTAATTTATAATTCACGAATTTCTTTTAATCTGTTGGCATCGATTCGAATCAGTATCAAATAGATACTTCCGGGTAGAATTGGATTACAGGCCAAAGTGGCATGTTCAAATTGGTGATAATCTATATTGTTAAGCATGAACTAGTTAAATGAAATTACAAAACTAAATTACAAATTAACTCCTTTTAGTGGAAGTCTAACTTTAGCGTTATTGGCAGTTATTGGCAATAATAAATTTTATGATTCGGTTCCTATAACCTGCAGCAAAAGTTTCAGAATGAAAGAATTTTTTTAGAATCTGCAGTTGTATTTGTAATAAGTTTTCGACCTGAAAAAACAATAAAAAATCTTTTGCTACAATGAAGTATAATACAAAAACCTTATTTCAGAAGTTTATAAAATATTTGTTGATATATCTTACGGATAGCCTAACAAATACATATATTACACTAGGTCCAGATCTAAAAAAATCTTATTTCTTTCAATTTTTGAATTCCTTTACTCGATGAGAAAATGATACAATATTTCCAATTTTATCCGATTTTTGAAGAACTAAAAGAAACTAAAGAATATTTTTTATTTAACAGGTTCCTTATTTTCTAGAAAAGGAAATGTATAATATATTGGGAAAATATTATGCTAATTTTGAATAAAAAGCACACATTAGATTTTAATTTGAGATTTACATAAGTCCACCAATATTTTGAATTTCAGAAAATAACATTTAAATTTTTATAAAATAATATTAAATGTGTATTTTGCAAATATAAAATATCACTCTAACTCCCTAAAAAATGAAGTTAGAAACAAAGTTCAAATGGTTTTATGAAAAAAAAAATGTCCAGAAAATAAAAAACATTAATTTTTAAAAAATTAATATTTTCACACAAAACAAATGTAATGTTGCGAACTTTCTTTTTATACTAATAAGTTTCTTACTTTCTTTTGAAAGATAAATTAGAAGTAAATTAATGAAGAAATAATTGCACATAAAAGAAAGGATATTTTTAATAATTGATAGAATCATTGAAAAAAAAAAGGTTTTACCCTTAAATCATAGCATAATATGCTTAGATATAGAAATATTTCTGTAACTCGTCGATATAGATTATTTAAAAATATTCTTTTAATAATGTAAATGGTAATGAAATGTAAGCCAATAAATAATCATATCTTCCATCGTGCTAAAGCATGGAGTTTTTGTAAAGTTTAAAAAAGTATTTTTAACTCCTTTTTAAAAGTTTAAAATTAGAAGTAAATCCCAAATTGATACTTATATAATTTAATTCTTTTGAAACTATTTAATAAAATTTTCTAGAAAATACACAAACATTTAACAATAAACTAAGAGTTTTAAAATAAATCCCATTTCAGAATTTAAAAAAATATTTTATCCGGTTTCTAGCATGAAAATTAAGAAATAAGATAAATGAAAACAAATTATTTTATATATCTGAGGTATCCCCGCATAAAAGAAGTTGTGCAAGTGAATGTATCGTTTAATAAGACACACTTTTGGTCCTAGATGGTGCTACTGAAACAAGAGATGCTCTCTTGGCTTAAAATAGTTAGCAGTCTTGTCTATGAAACAAGCGCGATAAGAAAAAACCACTACTTTATCCTTGTAAAATTTAATAATTTCTAAAATAATGTAAAATAAGTTAAACTGGAAATGATTAAATTTAATGTACTACAAAATAGTCATAAATTAGGAAATAAAAATAAAATTTACTGTTTCAAAGTGTTAATACATTCATTAATAACTTAATTTTTTTTATTTGAAAATTTTATATTGGTATATAAGAAAATTAACGCTATTTCTAATTCAAAAATTCAGAGGTATAACCGAAGGAACAGAAGCAACTTTCAATTAATTTCATATTCAATTGTTAGCATTTTATAAATCAGTGATATTTCTAAAAAAATGAGTTAATCATTTGTCACATAAAAGGAATATAATTATAAATCTATCTTTAAATAACATTACGAAAAGAACATTTTTTTTTTTGTTAAAAAATATTCTTTGCAATACGATACATCGCTGCATTTTTTTAAAAAGTGCAATCCTTTCCTTGAACCAGAATGATACATCTGCAAAGAGCTCTTGTTTCCATCCCATCTTAATAAAAGATCGAATGAATTAGAAATTCAACCTGCTTTCCAATTCCCGGCTTAACAAAGGAGAAAGAGGGAAAAAAGAAGAAAAAAGAACACAGTTCTCACCGTCAAAAGGGAAAATATTCAAACTGGTACACATACACACTTGCCAAATTAGTGAAGCTTTGAACATATCTGCTAGAATGGGAAAAGCAACTGATTAGCAAGCATGGAAATTTTCTGCTCTCAAATTTCTGCTCTTGGCAGTATCTTTTGTCTCAGAGGGTTTGGCAACGCCGAGAATAATAAGGAAATGCAGACGAAAATATTTCTGCAAATCTAATTAGATGATGAAATATTTATGTGAGTCGCATGAATATTCGCGGTTGCAGTTAGGGGTTATATCTTGTCTAATCAAAATTCGAAAGCAAAAATTTTCCCAACTTGCCAGCTATATGTTACATATCTGGACGGAGTTAAGATGGGGAAAAAAGTTCTTCACAGGCGTTTTCGCGCGTAATTGGCGAAATTTTTATTTTGAAATCCCAAAGGTTTTAACGTTTTAAAGCAACGCAAAAATGGCAGCTGAAATGTTGACGCATAAAGCGAGCGAATATCATTTCACGTAGAACGTTTTGGCGCTTTGCATTTTTAAATTTGATTAGCGAAAATTTCGACGAAATAATAAATTATACACGGAACAGTGAGTAGTATTTTTTTTCTAACTTCAACCAAATCTTTAGTGAAAGGCGAAAAAAATTCTAAAAGCTACTATAGTATTTAGATAAAGTGGGAATTATTGGTAAATGTTACATTCGGTGAAGTAAAGAATGTTTTTTTTTCTGTTGTGAATTTTCATTTGGCTCGGGAATATTTGTTGTCATGTTAGCTTTAGATTTCCAGTTTTAAGTGTCTGAATCTATCTGAAAGAGCTTTACTAAAATTGTGTGATTTTGCGATAAGTGTGAAATGTTTTTATACAATTTGAAGAAGGGAGTTTTACAGTTTAAATTTAATGTGAGTTGAAAATTCTACTAGAAATATTTTTGAGCAATAAAATAGATACATTTTATTATTATATATAAGTGAAAAATTCTGACGTCTCTATTTTTGTGTGTTTTCCATCTACATTTTAATGTTCATTATCTTACGTTACTCTTTTAATTATGAGAGAAGCGTCTCTGAATACATAAAAGATGAACAGATAGATTTAGTGGAAGATTAAGCTGACTAAATTTATAGAGACTGTAGTATATAAAGGCATCGGCTTTTCAAAATAAAAAGGGACTCATTTAATAAAAGTAAAATCAAAAGCGAAAGGAAAAAAATAATTGCTTTTCGTATTATTATTTCTTCAATATTGGACTGATGGGAAATAAAAAAATGATTCTGTGATATCTAAACGATAGAACATTATTTCGTATCATTTACTTGAAAAGAAATTTAAATATTTAGCTACATTTTCCAAAAAAAGGTCATTTCTTAAACACGCAGTATTTCATATTTATCGACAAAATATTGTTGCACAATATTTTGATTAAAATTTCCAACGTAAAAAAAATCATTTCAAAGATATAATTTTGATTTCTTTGAACTAAATGTAATTTTATCTTGGACGTACTTATAATCAAATCTGGTGTGAAGTTTGAAAAAATAAATATTTTTTTCAATATCTATATAAAAGAACTCCCGCACAGATAGAATTACTCGCAAAAAGTTATTCACGTATATCGATATATTCTCACTATAACAGCAACATTTATGATTCCAGAAATAGGCAGTACATTTTCAAAGAACTGAAAAATGATAAATTTTGTTATAATCAGAATTTAGCTTAGATAGAATTATAATTAACGATATTCCAAAAAATATATGCACAATTTGGAAGAGTATCACTTAAATGATTATAGTAATGGTCTCCCAAAACTTTCTCGCATATTCTCTAAAAAACTTGCAATAATGCCAGAGAACGTCTTATATATGTTTTGACGCGCGTGTAACTAAGTCATACACTTGGCCCTAGCTGGCGCTATTGAAAAGACAAGAGGCACTCACTCGGCTTAAATCGCTAACAGATAAATGTCAGCGGACTTGGAAAGTGCCATAAGTCACAACTTCAACAATTTGAATAAATATCACTTAAATGATTAATTACCAGTGGGTGTAGTCTCCAAAAACTTTGAAATGGAAGCTCTTCAAAGAAATTGTGCTGAAGAAAAATTATAAGAGTGTGTTAATATTTAAAAGTTATATGTGTGCGTTAATATTTAAAAATTGTGTTTTCTTAAAGCAGGGAGGTCTAAAATAGGGAAATTCATTCAAAATCTCGAGTTCAAATTTTTGGAACTCTTACTATCATTTCTCTGTCCCCCATATACGAGAAATTAATACTTCTTTCATACTTCTTCATATCTATTCCACCAATACGATTTGTACATTTGTACAATAGTACAGTAATTTTGTAAATTTAAAAGTTAAAGTATATTATTTCAGAAATAGTTTGTAAAGTCATATTCTTAAAATAATGTTAGTGAGCCAATCCCTGATTATATAAAAACAATCCTTAATTGTTTTATTTACAGGCAGAAATGTTCCTGCCTGTATGCAAAAAGAAAATATCAGTTATTACAAAATCTAAAATCCAATACGGCGAATGTTTAATATCTTACACATGTAAGTACATGAGCAATAATATGTTATTTATTATTCCATGGACAAATCTTAAGGCAGAGTAACTTAATAAGTTGGCAAAGAGAAAACTCAATATTGTGTTTATAAGCTAAGGCATATTATTTCACATATCGATAATCCTTTATTATTTTATTTACAGGCAGAAATTTTCCAGCCTTTCCCCAAAGAGAAAATATCAGTTAATACAAAATCTAAATCGGTAGTAGGACAATTATTTAATACCTTGCGTATCTAAGCATATGGACAATAATACGTAATTTATTATTACAGGAACTAATCTGAAGATACAATAGCGTTTTAAGTCGGTTAAGTGAAAACAATATTGTGTTTATAAACTAAGGCCTATTATTTCACATATTGCTGACAAATTCCTTCTGCAAACAAAAAAGGCAGTTTATTACATTAGCTTATCTATAATCCTTAATTATTTTATTTACAGGCAGAAAGTTTTCAGCCTGTATCGACAATAATAAAATATCAGTTAATATTAAATCTATTTAAAAGGCCAATAGGACGAATGTATAATATCTGGCATATTTAAGTAAATGAACAATAATATTTATTTATTTTTCCAGGAACAAATCTTTAGGCAAAGTAATATATATAAGTCGGCAAAGAGAAAATTTAATATTGTGTTCATAAACTACGTCATATTATTTCACATATTGCTGATTAATTCCTTCAAGAAGCAAAAAAGGTATATTAGCTTATCGATAATACGTAGTTATTTTATTTACAGGCAGAAATTTTCCAGAATGTACGCAAAAAGAAAATATCAGTTAATACAAAATCTAAAATGACATTAGGACAAAGCTTAAATCTTGCGTATCAAAGTACATAAACAATAAAATGTTATTTATTATTACAGGAACAAATCTTAAGACACAGTAACTTTATAAGTCGGTATAGAGAAAATTTAATATTGTATTTATAAACTACGGCATATTATTTTAGATATTGCTGACAAATTCCATATACAAGAAAAACAGCCAGTTTACTACATTAGATTATCGATAATCCTTAATTATTTGATTTACAGGCAAAAATTTTCCAGCCTGTATTCAAAAAGAAAATACAATATCTAAAATGCTAATAGGATGAATGTTCAATAAATTGTACATTTAAGTATATGAACAATAATATTAAGAAAAAAATCCCAGCAGCTTTATAAGTCGGTAAAGAGAAAATTTAATATTGTGTTTATAAACTACGGCATATTATTTTAGATATTGCTGACAAATTCCTTCTACAAGCAAAACAGACTGTTTATTACATTAGCTTATCAATTTGCACGTTCTTTATAAAGTATCTATCAAAATCTCCAGCCTCCTATCAATAAGACCCAGCATTGCCGATTCTTTAAAGTAATTTCACGCTCTATCAAAAAAAACTCCAAGTTCAAATTACTTTCTCGTTTCGAATAAAATAAAATTCATTTCAATTTCCTCCTCTTCTTCTCCTTTTTTTTCTGCTGAAAGAGGAGCGAGGGGAGAGGGGCGAAATATGTGATCTTATTCCTTCTGCAGAACGAAGAGAAAGTAGAAACGGAAGAGATTTTTTTTGTGTGAGAGAGAGAGATTTTTAAAATAAAAAGAATTGCAATCCATCCTAAGGGAAAGAAGGCAAAAAAAAAATTCTTCGCATACATATACGCGTATTATTTATATTTTTTCAAACCCTTTTCCTGGATGGCAAATTTGTGGAGGGTTAAAGAGGAGGTAAAATGTAAAAAAAAAAAAAAAAAAAAAAAAAAAAATTACAAAAGAAAAGACAGGAAAATGCGGAAGCATTTACCCCACCACATTTTAACCTCAATCTCTTCCTTCAACCGCATATAAAGAAAATATAAGCAATGAAAGAAATAAAAGAAATCTCGAAAGTAAAAACCAAAAGGTGCAGTACAGAGAAGAGGGAGATGGAGGAAGGAATATAGCATTTTTATTATTTCACGTTATTACTACTACAATTTCGGATGCCAAAATGCATGTCAATAGCGTTATGTATACCTTGCTTCTTAATAGGAATACAAAATAAAAAGTATCCAGTTACTTCTTTCTTTTACCTAGGAGGAAGGGAAGGGTTTTGATATATCTATCCATCTACATGCAATTTTTTTCATCTGTTCGGTATTACCTGTTCCTTGCATGGAATGATAAGAAATACGAGATGACTGTGGAAATAAGAAAGAAAAAAAAGAAAATTATTTTATTTCTTTATTTTTCTTTTTTTTTACTTGCGGAGAACGAGGTATTGAATGTACGGTGAAGCGAAGAATGAATATTCACAGATTCTTTTAAACTTCTTTTCTGTCCCTTTCTTTTTCCTCCCCCCCTTTTTTTCATTTCCTTTTTGAAGAGAAAGAGGAAAAAGGGAGAAACGGGGGGAAAACGTACTTTTATGGTCGTGCATTTTATAAGGATTTCCCAGATAGAGTTGAGGAATATGCATAAGTTTTATGTTTCGTTCTTCCCTTCTTTTTTTATTTGGTTTCTCTACTTTTGCCAGAGAAGAGATAGCACGAAGCATTTTCCCCCTATCTCCCAGGAAAGAAGGGAGGGTTCGTCTGTACCTGACGATTCCATTGTTACAGATATCCCCGGAGATTTCAATTATTTTCTAGTTATTCTTGTTCCTTTTCTGCTTATTATTATTTGTTTATGATCGTCGATACAAAAGGGGGTGGAGTAAAATATGGTGTAGGCCAGATCACTGAGAAATTTCGAGGATGTGTTTTTTTCCCTCTCAAATAATCGGAAAACATGCGTCTTTCCTTCCTACTGAGGATTAAATGAAGCATTGAGAATACCAAATCTTGAAAGGGAAGTTGTCAACACAGAAAAAGGAAAAGTAGAATTTTCTATTCATGTCTGTTAGATTTGATATTTTATAAAAATAATGAAGAAACTGGTTTGATAAGTTAAAGTCATATTAACAATTTTGGTGTGGATTTTTTGACTTTTATTTTCCCTTGTTTTAGCATTAATTAATTCTTTTGCATACTTTCTTTAAAAATTCAATTTTTAAAGAATTTTTTTTAATCTAGTGTATACGCACACCTTAAACGAAATTCCTGTACGTGTTACCACAGAAATAAAGCAGCTGAGCTATGAGTGATGTGATAATTGAAACATATGCATCTTACGGGAGAGAGACTATAGGTTATGTCCCCTGGCTTTATTGTTAGCCTTATTTGGAAGTTGGTAAATATGTATTTTAGTGACGAAATTCTACTTGTGATTGAGGTTCATTTTGCCCGTTTGATTGGAAATTTTATAGAATTTTTTAACATCTATGGAGAAGTCAGTATTTTCACAAGTATCGAAGATAGTCAGATTTCTCTTTGAGGTAGTATTCAATTATTTCAACGTGGTTTTTTTTCAAATATACGATGCTACTTTGCTTCTTTATCATGAATTTTTGATTCAAAGGGTTAAAAAGATTACCTTTTCCGTATTGCATTTTCAGCAAGTGAATGTAAAATCCTGCGAGAGTGATTTTCCGAAAATTTCTCATTTGCCCGGCAGTAGAGACATTCATCTCCTCCCTCATAAGAACTGACGTTCTAGAACAGGGATGGAGAACCAATGGCACGCGATACGAATTGGGCACTCCATCGATCAAAATGGTTCGCATTTTATGGTTTGCATGTGAATTTATTTGATGAACTGAGTTTTTTCCAATTCAATTGGTTGGAAACTGAAGTATTTGAAATGAAACTGATTGATTTCCAGCCTAATTCAATATGGACTCAATAATTTATTTTAACAAAGGAAAAATTGAAATGGATTGATATGGGTATATGGGTATGGGTATAAGCAATATGGGTATAAAAGGCCAGTAGCGAAATTTCAGAAACATGGAATTAAGAAATATTTAACTGTTTGAAGAAGATGGAATCATGCTATCATAACCATATACCTGTGCCTGAGAGTCACTATTTTAAGAGATAAGTGATATTAAAGATTTCCCCTGTTCACATTTTATGGTTTGCATGTGACTTTATTTCATAAACTGTGCTTTTTACAATTCGATTGGTTGGAACCTGAAGAATTTCTTATGAATTTGATTTCGATTTTAATTCAATATGGTCTCAATAGTTCATTCGAACAAGGGACAAGCTGAATTTGATTAAAACAGAAAAATCAATAAGCAATATGTGCAAAAATGCCAGTCATGAAGTATTGGAAAAGGGGAATTCAATTCCAGACGTTTCACTGTTTGAAGGAGCTGGAATCCTACTATCTTAACCTTGAAGTAACTATTTTAAAAGATAAATAACATTAAAGATTTGCTTAGAAAAAGCGTTTGCAAATGATTCCATTTCAGTGTGCATTCTGATCCTACAATTCTAATACAAGTTATTAGTCACATGATCTGCAGCAACAGAAGTCCCACTAATATTACTAAAATTTCAATTTCACGTATATAACTACAACTATACAGTACAAATAATATTTTTTCGTAGCAAATAAAGAGTTGAGTCATTAATATTTAGTTTTATTATCTTACCAGCAATCACAAGTCAAAATTATTTTGCGTCACGTCTGTACCTCATTAGACATTTATTTAGACAAAATGGCACATGATAAAAGTTTGTGACCCCTGTTTTAGAGCAATTCTGAAATGTGGTTTTTGAACTCTAGTTATTATAAAATGTTCAGATTGATTAAAATACTGAATTTAAATTTTTTCGACAATTACTAAAATGTTTCTATACTTCGTACACAAGAAAGTTAAAAAATTCTTTTCCAATTGAAATTGAAAGAAGAATATCTAGAGTGCTTTCTCCTTCATCCCCTTTTGATTATAGTATAGAACGTTTCGGCTATTTACTACCCCGAAAGGAATGTTAGTTTGACTGCTCGGTCAATGTAAGGTTGGACAATACTTTTTCAGCAGTCCACCACATGAAATCCTGTTAATGCTGCTACGTTCAGTGGTGGCGGGGTGGTCGGCTGTATGCAAGAAGAAAGTATCGCATGTTTCATGATTAACTTCGTTCTAAAGAGAATAGAATGAGGTAAATATTTTGGAATTTTTCATACACTAAATGGAATGAAACTTTGATACAAATCAGCATTTTCCCGCTTGGATCACAAATCTGAATTCATTCATCCAGCACTATGAGTATCTAACTTACCATTATCATCTTACATGGATAAACAATTCAATATGTTGTAGATAATGTGAGATATTGGCTAAAAAGGCGATTCTAATATTCTGCTTGTAAAACCGTATGCCAAATTTTGTGAATATAACATCTTGATTTTGAATTATCCTTTTTATGTGCACAGATGAAAGTACACAAATAGTACTCTACATATACAAAATCTTTCAATCAACTTCGAAGGCAACTCTCAGATAAGGATCAAGAAGTTTTAATCCTATAACATGTAAAATTTTATTTTTTTTAGTAATTTTATTTTGTTCTATATCGTTCGCAGACTAAAGGATTGATAGACATGAATCCAAAATTTGACTTTCTTGGCTCAAGGGCTTCTTAAATAGGTTCGAGGTCAAATTTTATGATAATTAAAAAGGACTATCTCGAAGCATAATTTGTGTACGTAAGAGGAAAAAGGAAAAGCTATAACATCAAAAGTGTATAATACAAACAAGCAAAATATATTATCTCCAGACATCTTCCCCCTCGTACCAATCCTGCTCTCTCAAAAATAAAAAGACTCCCCCAGAAACAATGTTAAAACTCACTGTAAAAGAAATGTTTCAAGCAGCCATTTCTAAGGATTTCGACCGATAAAGAATTCTCCAGTTACTTCGAGCAACGACCCAAAAAAAAAGACCTAAAAGATTCTTAAAGTCGAGAAGAGGCAAAAAATAAAGAAGTACGACTCGGGAACTATCGTTGAAAATCTTATTTCAGGTCCGGATTGGCTCTGGAATATCGGTATTTGTCGGCTTACCATAGGTTTTTCTGCCACTGCTTTAGGATATTCGCTTTTCCGTACAACAAGTATAGATGTTCTTTCACACTTTGTTATACGAGAAAGTATTTTCACTTAGGGTTCTAACATGATAATGTTTTTAATTTGACATATTTACTGTTAATTTCCAGATTTACCATGAGTGATTTAAGCATACAGAGAAATACTCTGTAGATCTCAGCAATAGATTCGAGCTAATTTTTAACTTCCAGATTTACCAAGAGGGATTTATGCACCCAGTGACATAATCTATAGAGCTCAGCAATGGACTCGACCTAATTGTACACAGTAGATTTACACAGTACAATACTCAAGAGGGCTCATCAATTTACTAGAGCTAATTGTTAACCTCTAGATTTACCAAGAGGGATTTATGCACTCAGTGGAGTATTCTATAAAGCAAATCAATGGACTCAAGCTAATTGTTAATCTCCAAATTTACCAAGTGTGATTTAAGCACGCCGATTAATACTTTATAGGGCTTAGCAATGGACTCCAGCTAATTGTTAATTTCTAGATTTACCAAGAGTGATTTATGCACTCAGTGGAATACTCTATAGAGCTCGGCAATGGACTCTAGCTAACAATTTTGACTATCACGTATATTCACTATTTGACAAACTAGAAAGGAAATCAATAAGAAAGTAGTTTTCAAAATTTTTAAATATATTTTTTGTTTTTAAAAAGTTGATAGTAATTTTAACGCTTATCTTCTCTACTTTAAGATCATACCATTTTCCAAAAACCCATTTCCATGGTAGTTTCAAGTTAGGAAAAATGATAAATTAATAAATTTAGAAAAAATTATTCGTTTGATACAGTAAATAGTACATAGGAAAAAAAGTGTTGTGTTCTAATTCCATTTGCTTAAACTTCTTTAGGGTATTCCATTCTATTTACCACATTAAATCGCAATGATGGCAAAATTCGTCGTGTTTTGCTAGTTAAAATTAGTAGAAAATAATGAAGGAAGAAGTGAAATTCTTATTCGGCTGCACTGTATTGAAGTTCTGGAAAATTTTGAATATAAATTGGCCTAAATAGGCATTTCTTTTGGAATCAGGTATACAAACTCCAATTGACAACCTTAATTGAAAAATTTACCATTAATCCCTTGGTCTATAAAATTATATACATTGCTAATTGGAGGACATTCTATCTGAGAATTTATTATTGTCATAATATGAGTAAATATATTCAATTACTGTCAAAATATAAGGGTTTTTGGGATATTGAAAAGTTTTAAAGGGTTTTTTTGTCATTTTAAATTAGTCAACTCTTTCGTTTTATTGAAGGTTTCAAATTAAAAATTTAGTGATATGATGCACATATCAGACTAGTCAGTGCAAGCGAAACAGTCAATAAGCGTATAGAGTTTTCTACGCAAATTTTAAATATTTTGAATAAAGCTAAAAGTGAAAATAAAATTAATTAAAAACACAACTAGAATATAGAACACACAACCAGTGGTGATTAGCCAGGTTAGAAATAAAAGGACTGCAAAAAATATCTATCAAGAGATTGTAATTTTTAAAGTAGACTACTCTACCCATAGAAGACAAATTGTTTCCATTTCGCAATCAGATAGGAAATCGAAGGATTTGTTACAAAAAAGAAGGTAGCTCAATTATTCGAATTTGCAAAAAACTGTAAAAAGCATCTGAAAATTCTAAATTCCAATGAAACAGACAGCTACATCCCTTCGGAAAGACGAGAACAAAGATTAGAACTACATCTTTTTGGCACCAAATGAACAAGGTTTTTACTTACTCTATATAACTCTAAATCCCCCGCCTCAACTGGAACAACATCTTTTTAGTCGCAAACCCCTCAATTGGTTGCTTTTCAAGCATATTAAATAACAAGGGAGAGAGATCAAACTGACTCTGGTGATATTTATTGTTTTGGTAACAGAAAATTGCGAAAACATTGAAGTGAGGATTCAGTTGACAAAAGTATTCGAACCTCCCTTGCCCCTAACAGACACTTACGTTTTAATTGAAACGAAAATTTTAAAATTGAAACGATGTACAACTTTCATTCAAAGTGAAAATTAACTGTCCTCCATATTCATGCGTGGTTTTACCATGGGAGGATGGTATTTATGTCGGTGTTGTTTACCTGTGACTGGTCAAATAAAATTTAAGTTCCTTACTTAATTTTCTTCCTTATATCAAAGCAACAGTCCCTTACAGACTACTGATATTTTCATGTAAGCATGAACACTTTAATTATATTAGAATTTTTATTTAAACAAGTCTGAATTAGACTTTTTTTTGTTTGCTTTAATACCAACTCGATTCAAAAGAATTATGAAACACAATTAAAGTTCCAATTAGGGAGGATTTAGAGTAACATGTGGTAAAAAAAAAATCCATGCTCATTTGATGCCAAAAAGATGTAGTGCCAATCGTTGGCTCTCGCGTTACTCAAGGGTTGGAGCTGTCTGTCTCATTGGAATTTAAAATTACCAGACGTTTTTTGCTGCTTTCTGCAAATTTGAATAGTTGCAGATACCTCCATTTTGCGGCAAACCCTTTAATTGTTTTGAAACAAATATTGATTCTCATTTTTTTTAAAAACATACAAACACCAATTCTGTATCTCGTCAGTGCAAATCTCATTTTCAAAGAAACGTGCGATTCCAATCTCCGTTTCTGGTTTTCCAAAAAATCATTTTTCCCAGTCATCAAAATCACCTTCCTCAACGATCGTGAACAAAAGAATGTCGCAAGACTTAAAAAACCATCCGACGACACCGTATTCAAAAACGAATGCTTGTCGTCGCATGCAAATAAAAAAAAACCACTTCTGCCAGAAGACACTGGATCCTTGGCAGAGAAAGGAAAAAACCTTCATATCGCACTCTCTCAATACGATATCTTCCCAAAAGTCTAAGAAGCAATAAGTTCGCCCGGCGCAGAAGATGGCTCTCGAAGAATCCGGTCGGAACCGGTTCTGTTCGTTCCAGCTCCGAGTCAAATAAATATGCCGCTGCTGAGCCCATAACAGGCAAAAGATGAGCCGGGGAAGACACAAAACACTGTATAAATAGATCCTCTTCTATGTACCGTCTTTCGCATGTCCTCAGAAATCGAATAAAACACCAAGTTATCTAGTGCCGTGGATGGAATCTGCCTTCTTTTTCTTGCTTTATATTTTTCATTTTTCTTGGGGAGGTTTCGATGTTTGTTTATTGCCAGTATTGGCTGTGACTAAATGAGGAATAATTCTACTTATGGTTGGTTGTTTTCAGATTTCGTTTATTGACTACCTGTTTGAATTTCAATAAAGGGAAGCGAAGTTTATGACATTGCTTAAATTAAAAGAACTTCCTTATAAATAAGTGAATAAATAATCTTCTCTAAATATTACTTAAAGTCATTGGTAAATATAGCAAAATATAAACCCTAAAGTGTTTCAGTTTGCTCGGTTTGTTTAGTTATATTAACGTGCCGATGTAAAGCAACACTAGATCTATT
Source organism: Argiope trifasciata (assembly GCA_026543055.1). Lineage (NCBI taxonomy): Eukaryota > Metazoa > Arthropoda > Arachnida > Araneae > Araneidae > Argiope > Argiope trifasciata. The sequence goes on from JAPMOQ010012754.1 coordinate 93,693, forward strand.
TTTTAAACTTGCCTGAAAATTTATTTTGAAAATTAAAATGTTTTTAGTAATATGCTTAAAATGAACTACCTATAAGAGAAAGCTACACCGACATTAGTTTGCAATGTAATTCAATATTCGATATAAGACTAATTAAAATGAGAGATAAATTTAATACATAGTTATGAAGATTACAAAGAAAACATGAGGAGTATCGTTATGAAAAACCTTCATAAAGCTTTCTCGGTAAAAAGAAATTTTCCTTCTTGGTACAATTATTATTTATTAGTTTCTTACACATTAAGTACACGTAAAATCATCTTACACTAATAAAGTATTTATTAATACAAATTTTAATAAAGATTCGAAGAAGCTGATTTTTAAAATTTTACTCATATTTATCAAAAAAGAAAACAATCAAAAGATTAATGCTTTTTGTCAATAATTTTGAAGCATATGATCAAACAAAATCTAATTTGCACCACATTAAAATTAAATATATTAGGATTTTGCTGATTAAATTTATTTAGGCCATTTGTTGCTTAATTTTTCAAATAAACTCTAATTAATTTTAGATTAATAGCATTGCATTGATTAGCATTGCATTTTGATTTTGCATAAGCTTGTGCGACAAAATATATTGATTGCGAATAATCAATATAAATATATTAACAGTTTTTATATCATTAAAATATCCGACTACGTAGGAAAATTTTAAAAAACTGTTTCGATTTATGTTTTTTATATGTATTGCCAATTATAATACAAAATACTATTAATACAATAAAAAATTTTAAAATATAATATATTTTCAGAAATAGAATTTTTTTTAAAAAATTTTAGTGAAATTTAACCAAAACGTTTGACATTCTACATAAAATTGTTATGCAGCAATCCTATTTTTCTTTGTACACAAGTTATAGAATATAATGATGAATGAAATGAGCCAAAATCTAAGAAAAATGCTAAGATACAAAGACGTTATGGGTACAATATATACGTATACATGTATTTTTTTCAATAAATTCAGAGCTTAATTTTTCTAAAAACGACAATAAATGAAAAAGTATTTTATCAACAATAAAAGTTTTGGTTCATTTCATTTCCCATATTATTGAAAACATACGCTGAAATTTTTACGTAAATACTTCTGTTAGTTTTGAGTTAAAAACATTATATTTAAAGACATGTGACCCTGGAGGATAGGTTAGGTCTTCCTTTTCCTAGAAAAGATAAACTGCTTTGGAAAGAGGAAAACCTGAGCTACAAGGGAAAGCAATATTAAAAAATAATCACCAATGTGGTCGATAGCTAGTATTTTTAACATAGATACTTTAAGAATTGTAAAAAAAAAATTTCAATTCAAAGTTAGACAATGCATTAATGTATTTCAAAAAAACATTGGTGTTCATATAATTTTATCTTACTTACAGGCTACCACTTTTTATAAAATTTGTAAGATCTATCCAGCAGGAAAACTCCCTTTAAACTCAAAATTTTCTCCCTTACACTCTAATAAAGTTGTTACCTCTCTTTACACCATATGAAATTATAGAACTTGGACAAGATCGAGAATGACCACGGTACTGTATATCCCGTAGGAAGCACGTCCAGTCATAGGAAGATGCCTTCAAACCCTTTTTTTGTATTCACAAGGACTGCGTGAATCAACCGCCTCCTAACCAACCAGGAAATTTCACATCCCCAAACTTGAGGTGTCCCCCTCTCCAATGGAAATTCTTCATATATGACTTTATGATAATTATAATTCGTATAAGCATCATAGAGGCAGTCTATATGAACTTGAAAAACAATAATTATGAAAGATTTATCTTTAGCATTAATCTAATGTTTTTATTGAGTCAAATGATTTTTAGTGCTTTTTTTTCGTGGCATGCTATCAATACAAATATCAGAAAATATAATAAATAACTTTAAATATAATAAATAAATAAATACCTTTAAAAATATAATAGACACCTTTTTTTAATTCCTACTATTAATTCATACTCGCCCAATATTTATTTATTTATATATCTTGTTCGTTAGTAAAATACTGTTTATTCATCCACTCGAGTTCAAATATATATATTTTTACACTTATAGTGAATGACACTTGATGCTTATATAGTTTTTTCACATATTAACTTATTCATTAAATTTACATAATTGTTAATTATGTAAATTTAATGAATAAATTAAATAGAGTTTTAGCAGTTTGTAATGAAAATGGAAATGAACAGACAGTAGCTCCATCGATAAAATGCGAGAATTTCAGTATTTTTTACTTAAAGGTGAAAAATGCGTGTTTAATTTACGAGAATCAATAATTTCTTGATAATCATTTAATAAAAGTAACAAAAAACATATCTTGGTTTTTCTAAATAGGAATTTAATTTAAGTTATTTATGTTACTAGCTAATACAACATGCATTATTGAATGTCCCGTCCCGTGCATTGTGCTTTTTTATTATGCATTTTATGATTGAGTGAAGGTTTTCCATATCCCGGATTAATTTGTAATACTTAAAATTTGAGCATTAACTTTCATTGGCTTGAATAAATATTTTAAGAGCAAAATAAAAATATTTTTTTTAAATCCCATGAGATTCCAATACATCAAGATAATTTTATATTACTTTACTCATATTGTTTCCTGATACAAATCATTTCCTTTTACCTTTTCTTGATACACAAGGCATTTAAAAAGATTCGAAACTTAAACTGGTGTTTCATTCTACACATTTCCGAAACTCTCCCTAAATGGACGACCCGACACTACCCTTAAACACCTGGACAACCTCCTTTTCAGCACGCTCTTAAAGACGCTTTAATGAGTTATCGTCCTCCTTTCCTCCCCTCCAACAAGACATAAGGAGAAGAATTACTTCCCTAACAAACATCCTAAACAAAGCATAAAATCCACGACAGAACATCTTCGCTATTTTCTGCCCACCTTGTCCTCCCCCCCCTGACCCCCCTCTCTTCCCTCCCCTTATACCAATCATCGAGCATTATTATCCACCAATCAATCTCCAACTTCCATCTCTTTCCCCCCCTGCACTTAAAGGGATTTCCCCACTCCGTATAAATATCCACGATACACGGTGAAGCCCAAGACAAAATCTATGATTACGAAGGTCCATCTCTTCTTGGGACAGGCGACCCTTTACGCATGGTTGCCATGGCTACCATCTTTTCCGTACATTTATGCGACCTATATCTCGGGAGGCATGTGAGTTATGCTTAATAAAGAGTCCTTTGGAACTCCATTCTTCTCTCCCCCTCCCTCTAACAGCACAGTACGACCTCCCCCCTCCTTTCAGTTCGAAGTATAGAACGAGGTTCCCCGTACACCTCTATTCTTTCTATCCCTCCCTCCCACCCCTATAATGTGAGTTAGTTGGCGGAGCATTAGCTGTATCCATTTGTGTCTGGAGTTAAGTTGTGTTTGTAGGTAGAAAGATTGTTGCTCTTATTAAGGATAAATTCTCTATAGCTTTGTGAGATCGGAAGATTTGAGCTATAGGGAGGTGGGAGGGTACTTGTGTGTATGCTAAAAATATCTACATTCCCAGTGTAATTCAGATCAATTGCATCGATCACAAATATATATAGCATTCTTGTGAAATACATCTATATCTATATCTTCTATATCTATACTTATAATAAAGCTCAATGTGTGTGTGTGTGTGTGTGTGTTGGCGCTCTACAGGCCAGACCGTTGGACCTACAGCTACCAAATTTGGTACATGTATACCTTGGAGGTCGGGAATGTGCACCTCGGAGCCCTTTTTTTGAATTTTTAATTAGAATTTGAATTAACTAAAATTTAAGCAAAATTTCGACGTTTTTTTGCTATAACTTCCGAAAATATTATTGCACAAACATGATTTTTGCATCAATTTAAGGATTAAAAAATTAGTTTTCTAACGGTATCAGTTTTTTAAATTTATAACGCAAGCTTCAATTTTTAACGAATTTTTAAAGACATATTTTAACTATGTTTTTATCACGTGACTGGATAAAATAAAAGAATGCCGGAAGTTCAAATAAAAAAGCAACAACTATCATCGCAAATCAAATCTAAAGAAATACAACTTTCAGCACGTAACTGGATAAAATAACATAAATATAAAATGTGATATCTTCTTAAAAAAATAAATGCAAGGCAAAGGATTCTAAGAAATCGTTTGCAATATCTAAATCATTTATTCAGTAAATATTCTTTATTTACGGTAAACCTGATTGAATTTAGACAGGATATGCATTGAAATCCCGACTTAATGGCATAATTCTATAATCGTTTGCAATATCTGTATCATTAATTCAATAATTTTTTCCCTTTTTCGCTTTCTTTAAAAAACATTTTAACATTTTGGCAATATCACCGATAAAAACATTTTTAATATTTTGGAAGCATAATTGATAAATTATTAGAGCATTAAACTCAAAAAGTTTTTCTGAATAAAGTTACCGACTCTTTAACTACTAATAACTGAATCTTTTAACTTTAACTATTTCTTAAATTTTGGCTAATGAATATGGGATTTAATTGGAAATTTTAGAACGCATTACTCATGGCGAGCCAGCTGGTGGCCAAAGGCGGCCAGTCAGGAATAAATTACTTGAACAATCTACATAATGAAGATTAAAATCTTATTTCCATATACAATAATTGTCCCATTTAATTCGTTCCCTTGGCTTGTTTGTTTAATTGGGGTTTTATGGCTCAAGAACCATATCTGGTTATACTGCTCCAAGCAAATGGCAAAATGAAAGTAGAATAGCAGAAAGACAATTGAATATAAAATCTATGAATGGCAGATTAACTTCTTAAATAGATTGATTGATGTGGCAATTTCAATTCATTTCGCGATAGGTAGTATGAAGAATTTTCGTAGCTCTTAAAGCAAGTACGATAGAAAAACATGCATTCAGTTTGTGCTTATCTAAATCCTTTGAAATTACTTCTTGGTTTTTTTTTCTTTCATTTAAGTGTATCTTTATTTCTTGGTATTTCTTTTCAACGTGCAATAATGAATCGAATAAAGATACACATAGAAAATGTTTCATATGGTAGCAAAATGGTATGGTACTTATTTGGAATGACCAGGATATTCACATCGAATAATTGTTTCCGCACCATGTTAATTTTTTTTTCTCTTTCTGCAAAAAATGGTTATCAATTTGTAATCGGTACAATTGTTTCTACTATCATGAGACATTCATAAATATCAAAATAAGGAGAATGAGGAGTAGCAATTGGAAATTGATATCAAATTTGTATAAACCGTTTTCTAGGGAAGGCACAAGAAATTGATTTCTTATTGATAGATTGTTCAGATCTTTTGCATAATTCAATAAACACTACCCTGTCAAAAAGGAGTCTCTGAAATCTCGATTTTAGGACAAGAAAATAGCAAATTCAAGACAGGAATCTACGGAAAAACAATTGTGTTTGACCTGGTTTAAACGAATCTGTTAGGGATAAAGGATGGTTGCAAGGTATGGTAAAAATTTCGGGAGAGATATATTGGTATAGCTTAATTTTTTCCCTTATCAAAAGGTGATATAATCCTAATTAACTCTAAAGTAATTTCGAAACAATATATAGATATGTTTAATTCAAACAAAAAAACTGAAGATAAATTGAGAATATTTCGTGTTCTCCAGAAAGAAGAAGGATTGTTCTTGACCAGATTCCACATAAGCTTGTGAAAGTCACAATACATTGGGATTTTAAAAAAAGAAGAAGAAAATTACGGAGTCTTTCTAAAACAATACATATAACTAAATTATCAAAAAACCATACTTCGGCTTACGGAAGTCGTTATGAAGTTAGGTACCAATTATTATTCAATGCCTAAATTTTGAATTCATTTTGTAAACTGAGACTACTAATTTATTATTTGATGTCCAAACCCAAAACAAATCGCATCTGGTGCATAGCCGGTTATTCGCAATGAAATGAACATTTGGTTGAAATGCAAAATTTTTTTTTTTTCAATACTATTTTGTTCGCTTGCGTTCAAAATTATATGCATTGAATAATTATCTGCAATATGGAATTCTGATTTTAATTTCATTGAAATTTAAATACTCATTTCATTAAAAATAACTAAGAAATATTAAAAGACAGTTAACAAAAAATAACAGAGAAGTTGATAAAAATATATCTGAGAACAAATTTTTTAAGCTAGCTTTGATTGATAATTAGAATAGTACTAAAGATGAACGCAGTGAAACCTCTATATATTGTAAGCAGAAAGAAATTACATAAATGATAACACATCTTCTTTCTATAAATAAAACTAATTGTTTATCTGGATGTCTCTTATGCGCAGCTGTACCACTCATCCGATTCCGATGAGACTTTGAATACTTATGCCTTGCTCTTAATTGTTACTGCTGAAGATAAAAAAAAATATTGCCAACCCTAAAGTATTTAATAATAAAGTTAAAAAAAGCTGAATAAATACTATTTATGCTTCTCCTTTATTATATCACTCCATTTCAATGAATGTATTCTTTTCCGATATTATTTCTATCATTACTAATTAAACAAAACATTTATTTCAAATATCAAACGATATTTCCAAAATTATTTCTTCTGTGGCAGCAACGCGCCGGGTATCTGCTAGTAATTTATAAAGAACAGTATAATATTTAACTATAGCACAACTAATTTTAGCTGAAACTGCATTCTTATTCAATGATTTCGAATGTAAACTTATAAAAAATGTTAAATATATTAATTTAAAAAAGCAGTTATATCTAATCCAAACAAACCGATGTCCTCAACTCAACTTTATTGTGCCCTTCCTAATAAAAAAATCTCATATAATGTAGGCTGAAAATGTTTAGCTAACGCAGTCTTCCTTCACTCAGATCTTCTAGATTAGGGGAATAAAGTATTAAAATTAATAAAAAGTTATAAAAGTACTAAAAACTACCATTTCTATTTATAGCTTATAAGTATTCTGTTTCAGTTTTGAAGGTTGTTGTGATAAAATTATTTATAAAGCAGAGAAAATATGGTAATAGTTTTAAAATTCGAACTCAAGATTTTGACGAATCGTCAAGTTGCAGATTCACCGAAGTTCGGAAAACACATTTTTGGAAAATGTCCTTATGTCTGTGTGTTCGTATGAATGATAATTCAAAAACGTGGCAAGGCCTTTGGCCAGATTTTAGGCCTTTTAAGCCTTTGATTCAGGTGGATGAAATTTGATATAAAGACTGTATAGCAAATTTGTAGATTACTATCAAATGTTTAATATTTCAAAAGAAGTCTGTCTGTCCAGATATTCGAATCTGAGTTAACGCGATAAGTGCAAAATAAAGTGAGTTAGATGGATAAAATTTGATACCTATATTTTAACATCTACAATAAAGACAGCTTAAAATTTCATCTAAATCCAACAACGAGTTGACTACCTTTCGATCTGTACTTTCAAAAACATGTGGACGAGATAATTCATAAAATAAATGACTTAAATATATCAAATTCAGTATGAGATTTTGTGACTTCAAGTGCAGTTTTGGGTCATTTTTTTGTTACCTTCGGTCGAAAACAACGTGCCTTATTCGATTTTTGACGAAATTGTTTTTTAAAAAATTGCAAAAGGCTTTATTTAGCGAAAAAAAATCTAGTAAGGCAGGCCAAGTATCAATGCCAAATCACTTGATAAGAATGAACAATCGTTTCAATAAAAATACCTAACTCCCGCCAAATGTTAAATGACACCAATACCGTGCAAAACATTCTCTGACATTATTAAAGAGCTCGCGAAGGCATTTCGGGATGAGCACATCCGCTGGGGTTAAATTTAAGAGGACACAGAAAGGAAAGACTATAACTGAAAGACTTCTAATTGAAATGTATCTACAAAAAACTACGTAAATATGCATTTTCAGCTTAATGGTGCATTGATAATTTAAGTTAATTGTTTCTGTCCTCTCCTATTGCTATAATACTTTCAATCAAGGAGACATAATTTCAAAGTTTTTTGCCTTGTTCTTTTTATCTCAAAGAGATCTAAAACAAACTTATTCATCGAAATTTCTGCAGGTACATTTTCTGTTACGTGGAACCAAAAAATGTTTACAAACAACTGTTTTTGAAAAGTAGAATAAATGGATGGAAATATTGTTACCCAGAGTGGAGACAGATAGCTCTAGTTGTCTTAGACCGGTCGTTCAAGCAATAATGTTAGTACTGAGACCTGAAATAGCGACAGTAAGGGCAAGACATCTAAAAAAGTGATATCGCACAGAAATGTGAGCATTGATGCGATTTCTACAGGCCAAGAATGTCTCCTCATCGGACATTCACAGACAAATCTTTGAAGTGTGCGGGAGCGAAGCAATGAATAGACAACGTAGCGAAATGGTGTCGTTTTTTTGAAGCTATAGAGAGATTGCTGCAAACGTTTAGGTGGGAGGACTGGAGTCACACCAATACAGCCCAGATTTGTGGCTTGAAGAAGCTCTTATCCTTATTGCACATCACCATCTCATATCAGATGGCAATGTTGAAAAAGGTGCCAACAAATTGCTCGATAACCAAGGACCTGATTATTACCAAGACGGGTTAAACAAATGGGTCCAGCTGTGTGATAAATGCTACAACATGTTTGGTGATTTGGTAGAGAAGTGATTGCCACTTACGACTCTTAATTACCATTTGTATGGGTTACAGTTAATAAAACATTTTTCCATTGCCTCGTAAACTGATTTTGAATTACCCCTCGTATATTTGGTATGTAAAAAATTAAGAACAAAAATATTTCCCTTCAAATGTGATTTTTTTTTTCCACTAAATGAGTTGATACGTATCATTGTAACTTTTTTTTGAAATTCTCTTTCAGTTGTTCATTTTTTGAATGTTTCGCTACTTAAACAAATAAATTTACTCTTCTTTACAATATTGCTGCATACTTTTGGAGATAATTGCTCATATATCAAAACCTGTAGTTATCACACGAACAGTTTGTACTGATAACAGACATTATATTCAAATTACATTAAAATGGAGGGGAAAAAACTTAGCTAAGGATTATTTACTTTAATATCTAAATCTGAATTTTTATTTATGGATTTAAAGTAGCCTAAAGATGAATGATTTCATACTATGCTGCATATTAAGAGGAAAGAAGCACTGAATTTGAAAAAAAAAACTTTGAGAGTTAGACGAATCTTTATGTTTTATATCTGGCTAGATTCTGAAAATAAAAATACTGAAACTCAGTTTGTTTATCTGTAAATAAAATAATTCATAAATGTCATGCTAAATTTTAAGCTAAATTTTATTACTGAGGACTTAATATCATAATTGTATATTTATATCATGTATGGGATAAATTCGCAAGTAATTGACGAAATTATGTGTACACGATGAATGAATGAAAGTTAAATGAATGTGAATCACACGTGGTTAATTACCAATAGGATTTCTGTCACATTTCAATTCACATATGATTAATCCTCAATATGATTTCTATCTTATTTCTATTAGCTGATTCAAATTTTATATGTTGTTTAAGCAATAAAATTGTATATTTATATCAAATTTGGAAGAAATTTGCTTATGACCGCCCAAGTTTATGAGCGAACGATGAATTCAAAATTAGAATTATGTAATACCACTTGGTTAATCACTATATAATTTTTATCAAATATTAGGTAAAATTCAGCAAAACTATTTAAAATCTTGCAAACCTACAAAAAGCAGAAATCTATGTGAAAAAATATTTATAATATTACTGAGACTTTATATAAAATTCTATATGTAATAAGTCAATGATAAAGCATTCAACTTTATACTCTATTTACTTCCTAATGTTACGAAATTAAACATAAACGATCCTATCTGTAAAAATATAATACGAGTTTCAAAAAGGATATAAGTTTTAATTGCCATCATTATTTTGAACAAATAATCAATGCAGAAGAGTCCTTTGACAATACAGAAATATGATGAAACTTTAAAAAATACTATAAAACTTAGAGTTTTTTAATATTTTTATATTCACTAGATATATTTAACCAATATAAAATGTTAAATATTTTTATCTTCGAAAAATCACAAAATGAACTGTTTTTACTTGCATTTCATTGTATTTACAATAAAAAAAATAATTCAGAAATATTTCAAACTTAGTTTCACTTGTCTGCAGTTATATATATAAAAACTCGCTAACAGGAATTAAAACATAGAATTCTATTTTTTTTTTTCATCGAATTTTTCCGCTTATACAGCCACATACCAGAGGAAACTGAATGTAAAATATTCTTCTAAGTTTCCAACGAATAAAAACGGGGGAAAATAATCCTGCTACTGTCGAAAAGTGGAATTAAAAATTCTCTTTATTTTTAAAGCGGCCGAAATAAAAGCATTATATTAAGCAAAAGTTTCAAGTTCACAAATTAGCATCCTTCAAATAAGACTTAAGAGTAAAAAGGAAAAAGAGGACATACGGAAGGAAAAAAAAAATGTTAAAAACCCTAAGTTTGCACAAGTAAAGCCCATAAAAGAAATGTCAAACTTTTCTTTCCAAAAAGAAGCGGGCATACTTTAATCTTTCTCTATAAGCTTTAAAAGGAACTCGACGCACAAAAACATTCTTTTCCACAAAACTAGGAATTCTCTGACCATTTTAAGTGATATTTAATTCCTCATTTTTTCTCTTTTTCTTTTTCCCTTTTCACATATTTTTTCCCCTCACATTTCGCGAACTTGCTCTCAAATGCTTTTCTTTATTTTCGGAAAATCTTCGGGTACGGCAACACATACAACTCCTTACCTGTACACGTTTGTACATGGATGTTCGTTAGAGTGTTCGCGCAGCTGAAATCACCCCTGATGGGGGCAAGGGGGGAAAGTGGAGGAAAAAAATAAAAGTTTCGCTAACTGACAGGGTTTATTAAATTTTTGGAGAAATTAATACTTGATGCTTAGTCTTCTAGGAAGAAATGGACGTGAAACGAACCGCCCACCATATTTGGCGGTTAATTTCGTTTTGGCGTGTGTTCAGGTTCTGAACCTCTGCATTTTTATTTCCTCTTGCATGAAAATCTATTATAAAGCAATCTTCTAAAGATTATATTGCGCTTAAAATTTGAAGAGCACTGAAATTTTAGTTTAGTGTTTTTGTGGGGTTGGACAGCATAAAAGAAATCGCACAAAAGATGTTCAGAAGTTTTGTAAACAACTATAAAAAGTTCTTTTTTTTTTGTCATATTGAAGAAAATTTTCATGCAGTGAAAGTGGATCGAATAAAATAAGTCCCATATAGAAAATTTGTCAAAGATTTACGAAATAATGTGGAAGTACTTTCCAAATAAGATAAGTAATTAAATCATGCATGGAAACATTTTTTAACATAAGTTATAATCGTAAATATAAATGATCGTGAATATCACAAACAAACAAAATTAAAAATCATATTGATAAACAATCGTAAACAAGTTATAAGAGTAATTAAATTCCAATATCTGACTATCATATATTATAACAAATTTATTTTGATAATTGTTAAATATCAATATGCTGATTGATATCACCACGAGATGGCGCTTCTGTTACCCTTTCTGAGGAAGAAGGTTTTTATGTAATCAGTGTTCGTTTTTGTTTTGAAATAAACGTGATTTCTTGTGAAAGATATGGCTTCATTTAATAGAATAATCAAAAATCTAACACATAAATATTTTAATAATCAAACTATAGATGAAAAGTATTTTCCATCAGTAAAAATATTAATTCGTGGATAGTTTTATAAATCTTTTATTCCTCTTATTTAAAATTTGTTTCGTTATTTCTAACCTCTCATGTTATTGTTCTGTATATAAAAGATATTAAATTATCATGAATATCGCAAGAATAACTGAAAGCTCTATTTACTAAAAACGACAAATAAATTTAAAAATTAATTTAAATTATAACCTATCTGGGTCTAATGACATTACAAATTAATTTTGACAGTCAAACTTCTGATGAAAAATATCTTCTACCAGAAAGTATGCTAATTAAACTACACTTTTCTAAATTTTTATACAGGTTGTTTAAAATTTATTTTGTGATTTATAACTTCGTATGATTGTTGTCCTCTAATCATAATTTATTTTTATTAATTTATGTTTTTTGTGTGACATGCTACTGCATTTCATTGAATTTCATTATGAACAATACGTGTTTTCAGAGCAATATACGTTTTCAGAACAACATAGTCACTGCGACTCATAAAATATTTGAACTCCCATTTCTGAATCAAATGCCTTCACATAATTATACAATGGAATGTTATAGCCCTTAATTCATTTGAAAAAGCATTTGAATTCGCCCTCTATGTTTAATGGATATCCCTAAAAGAAAGCCAAAAATTCCATATGTTCTAAGAGCCAATTAGTCTAAACAGATTCGTCAAAAGGCATAACACTTTCAGCTGTGCTGTCCTTTAATCATAATTTCTTTTCATTAATTTATGTTTTTTGTGTGACATTCTATTGCATTTATTGAATTTCATTATGAATAATACGTGTTTTCAGAGCAATATAGCCATACCTGACTCTTAAAGCGTTTGAACTCCTGAATCATATGCTATCACATAATTATGTAATTACCCTTATTTATTTGAAAATGCATTTGAATTAATGAATATCCCTGAAAGAACGCTGAAAATTCCATACGTCCCAAAAGCCAATTAGTCTTAACAGATTCGTCAAAAGGCATTACACTTTCTGTTTTGTTGTCCTCTGATCATAATTTCCTTTTATTAAATTGCATTCTACTGATTCTACTGCATTTCATTGAATTCCATAATTAATAATGTGTGTTTTCAGAGCAATATAGTCATTACTGACTCTTAAAATGTTTGAACTCCCATTTCTGAATCATATGCCTTCACACAATACATTTTAATGCGCCAACTGTATTTAATGTATATCCCTAAAGGAATTCCAAAAATTCCATATGTCCTAAAAGTCAATTAGGCTAAATAGATTCGTCAAAAGGCATAATCTTAGTTGTAAGGCCCTTTCACCTTTGTTGTTTTCTAAATATAATTTCTTTTTATTAATTTATGTTTTATGTGTGACATTCTACTGCATTTCATTGAATTTCACTTTGAATAATATGTGTTTTCAGAGCAATATAGCCATTACTGTTTGAACTCCCATTTCTGAATCATATGCCTTCACATAATTATGCAATAACTCTTATTCATTTGTAAATACGTTTGAATTCAACAACTATATTTAATGAATATCCCTGAAAGAACGCTGAAAATTCCATACGTCCCAACAGCCAATTAGGCTAAACAGATTCGTCAAAAGGCATAACACTTTCAGCTCCAAGAATAGCCTCCAACATTTCCCATTAATGGCGAACCGTATTACTTTTACCGCTGGTCAAATCCAGGCAATATTAACAAGAACATGAATACATCATGGACGGGGAATCAGTACCGAGCATCACAGAAATGTAATAATCAATTGAGATTTATTCCCTCAAACCAAAACTCAATTCAACCGTCTGCTTTCCACTTTTACCAGAAATCCAAAGTCAAGGCGCGGGCTTAAACGGCGTGAAGTGTGAATATACATGAAGTAGCCATTGCCTGGGGCGAAAAATCGGGCTATTCTACAGCAGGAAACGTGAATTGTTCTCGGATATAAGCAAGCCGAGAATTTCATCCATGGTTTGAGAGCTTTCTGCAGCGGCATTTTGGGGTCGAAATTATGAATGGCATCCGGTTTCAAGCGAGCAAAAGGGGTTCTGTCCATAGTACATTTCAATCCTGAATTGAATTTGCATGCGTGCCTGAATATTTGGAATTATTCAGAAATATCCTTTTCGAAACATTGGTTAGCTCATGGATTTGGATTGCCAAGATTTAAACATTCGGTGTCAAGTTGCGGAAAGTTTGTGCATTATAAGAAATGATTCAGATTAGAATCTAAAAGGCTTGTGATTTGAGTTTCTGAATATGAATTCTTTTGATTAATGTTTAGAGCTAATAATCATGATTCATTAATTTATTATTGAAATAAAATTTTAGGAATTCAACTGTTTGATTTTCTTTCCAACAAATTGGTAAAATTTTCTTTTATTCGAATGAGAAAATAAAAGTCATATAGTATGATAACTCATTGGAATTGAGTGTTGGTAACGAAAATATGTAAACTTTTCGAAACAAAATAAAAGGTTGCTATGAGTTTATGCCTTTGATCGAGTGAGGATAATGATAGTATGTAAACTTTTGGAAACAAAATGTAGGTTTGCCATGAGTATAGGCCTTGATCGAGTGTGGCCAACGAAAGTATGTTAACTTTTCGAAACAAAATATAAGGTTGCCATTAGTATAGGTCTTTGATCGAGTGAAGGCAACGAAAGTATGTGAACTTTCTGAAATGAAATAAATGGTTGCTATGAGTGTAGGCCTTGAGTGAGGTCAACGAAAATAAGGAAACTTTTCGAAACAAAACAAAAGGTTGTCATGAGTATAGGTCTTGATCAAGTGAGGACAACGAAAATACGTAAATTTTGAAAACAAAATATAAGGTTGCCATGAGTATACCACTTTGATCGAGTAAGTGCAACGAAAATATGTAAACTTTTCCAAACAAAACATAAGGTTGCCATGAGTATATTACTTTGATCGAGTGAGGGTAACCGGAAGCATGTAAACTTTTCTAAACAAAACATGAGGTTGCTATGAGTATATTACTTTGGTCGAGTGAGGGCAACGAAAGTAAACTTTCGAAACTTTCTAAACTTTTTTTTTTCGTATTTTCGAAACAAAATATGAGGTTGCAATGAGTATTAAATTTTGAGCTTAACAACAACGTTTTGGTATAAATGCGATGATATCATTTTATGTACAGCGTACAGTAGATATGGATTAAATAAATCTTAAAGGAAATACATAAATTTATTAACTCTAATGACAGAGCAAAGGCTAACATAGTCTAGTAAAATAAAACTTAAAGCCAGAAAAAAGGTAGATTTCACTCAAAGTGGTTACATTTTCTCCCCCTCCTACATTTAAATAAATCAATCTTATACTATAATACGAGGAATGGTTGCCAAGTCGAAAATCGCCCCAGAATTAATAAACTCCGGTAAACTTGGGGGTCTGGGGTTTTTGGCCACGAGGAATCGATTGGCGCCGGTTTTGAAGCGCTACGGTCGAGCAGTTCGGAGTTACAGATAGGATATTTTCAAACTTTATTAGTTCGCCATAATGGATATAGATGGCAGCACTTAAATTCTCTTTGTCTATTGCCTAATAGGTTTCAAGCGGTAACGTGCTGCCATCTATAGCCAATATGGCGAACTAATAAAGTTTGATGACCACACGATTATTTTTAAATCACAAAATTAAGGTAAAACAAATATAAAAGAAAAAATAAGGATAACTTTGATATTTTTACTAAATTTTCTTTTAAAAAAGTACGATTCTAATTCCACTGCTTCTTATTAAGGGAAATTTGTTAATGAAATTAGCGCTCGTTCGTTAACTAAAAAGATTCGTTCTTTTTGATTCGTTCAAAATTCCAATTTCCAAATATTCGAATTTCCAAAAAAGCATTTAAGGAACTGATTTCGATTTCAAATCACCGTCAACAAAGTCCGACATTTCAGCATTCATCAGATTTCAAGCTACATTTTCAACATGCAGAACGCACCTCTACATGAAATTCTTCAATTAGCCGAAATTTTGGCACAACAAGTGATCAGCTCAATTCTACCCGCAAATGGACAACTAGAAGATACCGTCATTGTCAGAATGCTTCTCCATTACGCCGAACAAGCTTACTCGACCGTCAAAGTTGCCGTACTTCACCCTGAATTTGTCGTACGCTTCTACGTTACAACAGCGGACAACTTATGAAGGAATGGCTCTTCTCAACGATATCAGCGACCAGAACAAGGCTTCCATCTATACGGCGTTCAACAAGGATTCGACGTGCTACTCATTCCCATTCACAAGAGAGCTTAAATGGATAGAGGCGAGCACTGGATGCTAGGAATTTACGAAGCAAGCTATGGAGAACGCCAACTATTAGTCTGCGATCCAGTCGACAACCCGCTGCCCATCGATGCTGTTTTGAGAAAAATACTGCGACACGTTTTGAATACCACTGTTACGAATGAAAAGCTGAAAGGATGCATCGTGAAACCTCGCAACGCTTACAACCACCAAGATGACACGTCTTCCTGCGGAGTTTGCATCGTCTTTTATGCTCGACAATACCTCTCTCATCGACGCCTTTTCCTGGACAAGAATTTTCCAGAAGCGGATGAACGGAAGCAAATTTACGAATTCGTTGTGAACAGTGACCAATTGAACATGTCGGGACCAACTGAAGCCGCATCTTTCACATCTTCACCAATGGTTTCACAAATTTTCTTATGGCATGTATTGTTTTGATAAATCCCAATTGAAAATTTAAATCTTCGAGTTAGCTTCGATACCTGTTTTCTCCGAGCGGAGCTCGGTCACCCGCTGGTATTCATATTAAATTGACATATTTATTTTATAATTAAGAAATTATTTTATAGTATTGTTTTCTTTATTTCATAATTTATTTTTTAAGGTTAGTGTTATTATGTTTTCCTTATACATAGTGTGCATCATGTCATTCTCAGACTAAAATTTTATAAAAAAATATGTCGGATAGATTGATAGGGACTTATATTAGAAAGCCACATATACTTTGTCGATCTGTTTGACTTGTGATGCCATACGATTCTTTAGATCATGGAAATTTTCCACTTGTTTTGATTTGACTCACAGACGGCATTCGCTGCAGTTTACAAAAAGCTTTCATAATCCAATTTCAAACAATTATTTTTAAAGACAAATTGTCAGTCCTAAAATAAGAGAAACTACTAAAATAGTTTCTGTGTTAAAATACTCATTAAATTCTGATCATTAAATTTATTTTTGAAGTTTTCGTACATACTTTGCAAACTAAAATCAGTCTGATGCATCAATTTCACGCTAGATTCCAAAATTATAAACTCATTTTTTCTCTTAATGAATCTAGTTATAAATTGTCAAAATAAACTGAATAAAAATTAGTTCCTTCACTGAAAAATTAATAGTTAAGAGTCTTTGATTCTGACAAACACAGTTAAATGTCGGGTTTTATACCTGGTACGCATAATATAAAATAAACCTATAATGAATGCTTTCGAAAACGCAATCATGGGAATATGTTTTTTTATATCTTGCTATTAGAAACTATCTATTCAAACTAACTTTGTTACATAAACAAGCTATACGGATAACTAGATAAAATCATATCATGAATTAGGCAAAATAATATTCGGAAATGTCTCTGTTAATTCATTAAAATACTACAACCATCATTTTTGCTCATTCTTTTTCTATTATTTTTGAATTTAAACCATCAGGAATTACAGAATTGAAACCATCCTAAAATATATATTTCTTTTAAGGTATCCGACTACGTACAAAGGAAATTTTTTTGAAAAATTGAATTTTTTAAAAACTGTTTTTGGTTTTTAGATGTATTGTCTATCATGAACACCATGAATACAAAAAAATATTTGAAGTTATAGTATATTTTGAGCAAAAGGAAAATATGTATGAAATTTTAGTGAAATTTTAGCAAAACGGTGAACACTCTACACAAAATTGTAATTCAGTAACTCTATTTTTCTTTGTACACAAGTTATAGAATATAATGATGAAGGAAATGAACCAACATCTAAGAAAAATCTTTAAATACAAATAAGTTATGGGGAAAAATATTCATATATAAGCATATTTTCCATAAATTCGCAACTTCATTGTTCTAAAAACACATAAAAATGAAAACAAAATTATTTCAATCCCCAGCAATAAAAAATTTGGTTCATTTTATTGCCCATATTATTTAAAACACACGCTGCAAATGTTTATTTAAATACTTCTATTAGTTTTTGAGATACAGTGCTAATGGGGTAGAATTGAGAAAATCGAAATTAAAAACAAATTTTAATAATGAAAAATATGACTTTTTTAACAATTGCCCTTGATGATAAGTCAAGCCTTTCTTTTTCTAGAAAAAAAACTGCTTGGGTAAGAGGAAAGTTTGAATTACAAGAAATAATAATTATTATTTGCCAATGTGGTCTATAAAAAGTGTTTTTAACATAGTCGGATACCTAAACATTTTTTTCAAGATCTATTAATCTTGTATTTAAGAACAAATAAGTCATGAAATCACTAAGCAATCTTCCTTATCGACGACTTTCGTCTTGAGAACCAACTCCAGCTAATCCGTTATCCCTTGATTCATGCCGATAGTGATCTTCTCCAGATGCCCGGGCAAATCAAATTACTTCGATCCAATAAATACATAATTGAACTAACAAATGAAGCAGGGTTGCATAAATAAATGGAACATCTCCCCTCCATGTAACTGGGGAGTGAGTAATGATGGCAGGCCAGTCATTAACTTGGAGTGGGGCCTTCTGACAGAGGATATGAAAAGTGGGCTCGTATATCTCAGTTTGCGACAGAAGAGCGTTTCGCCGAGGCCAAATTAAAAAGCCGTCTTGGTAGCAAGAAAGCAATTCGTTTGACTCTAATATGAGGATTTGCTTAGTCTTTCGAATGGTAAAAATATTTATTAAATTTAACCTCCCCCTTGATCTAGGCATCGTGGATTCGAGTCTCGGTTCAGATATGGTTATTCTTTGTTTGTTATATCTTGAGATGTGTGAGAGTACTCCCCTGTAAAAAACGGTGATAGAAGAATAATGCGTAAGTGGCAAAATCGTACCTTTTTCCCTAGTTGGCGCTACATAAAACAAGAGATGCATCCTATTGGCCGACATCGCCATCTTCATAAAAACGGGCTTGTTCAATGGCAAGTGTCATAATAAACAACACATTAAATTCAAAATGGCAAGCAACAGTTTTACTTTCTCATATATAAAGTGAATAAATGCAAAGTTTTTCTATCGTCAAAAAAGTCGATTTTCATATTTTCAAGAATTTATAACTTTTAATTTTCTTGAAAAGCTCTCTTCTGGAATTATATCTTTATGTCGATTTGTGATTAAACTAATTCTGAATGAAACTGTGGCTTGAAGTTCGGTATGTGGCCTGTGCATCAATGTGAAAACTTATATCAAATTTTGAATCTTGGAATGTCTACCTATTCAACTGCCATCGCAATAGCTACAAGACTCGAATGCATTGATGGGTGATTCTCACAGACAATGTAAGATGTATTCTGTTGTTTTGTATTCAAGCTACTAACGGTTTGTAATGTAAATTTGTTAGAACGTGATCAGGACGACAAAAATGCAATGACCTAGATAAATGAAATTAAATCTGCATTGTATATTTGATTCAAATATGCAACCAAGTCACTGGGAAGGAAAACATTCTAAATTCATATTCGATCTTCCTTGTTATTCAAAAGAGACTTTTGACAAAGTGGTATCTCAATCATGAAGCTGAAACATGTATTTTAGTTCATGTATATTAGTTTTTTACATGTATATTAGTGTTAGTGTTAGTGTTAGTGTGTGTGTGTGTGTGTGTGTGTGTGTGTGTGTGTGTGTGTGTGTG